>JAHZNA010002384.1:0-43766 GCA_027743935.1 Sinodicranocentrus sp. ZH6
TACATCGATGAAAAACAATAATGCTAGATAGACATTATAAAAAAACATCGATATTTCAAAAATTCCATAGCATGGATTGTTAAACGAAATAAAGTTATAAAGGTGATACAAAGATATAAATACTTTTTTCAGAAATGTGTAAAAAAATTTGAAACAGAAACATTTTTGAGGAAACAGAAAGCAATCATTCTATTTAAAACTAACTGTAAAATCACATTTGCTAATAACAAAATTGGTTGGATGTCCATTTCAAACAAATAAAGGACCAGAGTGTATTTCGCAGACTATGTGAAGAATTTTAATTGCTAACGTGCTTTAGCCCTGATTGCTTGTCATTGAAGTACATAGATATTGTCATTGATTGCTTAATCACTTAAGGTTTTACATTTTTCTGATGGTCAAAGGTCATGATTTAGCTACCCTTATTATAACTTTGGGTTGTCTCATGGAATTATTCTCGATTCGAAGGTGGTTACGACTTTCATTATTTATTATTAGTTATTGCATTATTTGATAATTTGCATACGATTGGATCAATGCATTTGGCTTTTTGATTGTTGGAATTGTACTTTTTGGTTGATAGTGTTAACGTTTCGGCTCGTGTTAAAGTGGGGAGACCAATCGCTGTAGCATAATATGTGACGACGGATACCTCTTAACATGTTAATAAAGGATTATCTTTTTGTCTTATCTTATTGCATTGATTTTTTCCTAGGTTCCTATTTTAAATCAAGTCAATTAGAGGTGCTTTATTTGCAATTTACAAGAGAACTGACTATGATTAAATATTAAATTAACAGCTCTTTATCCAAGAGTGTATTAACCGAATCACAATATAATGAGCATGTTCTTTTATATAAAGTGATATGAAAATATGAATTAACAACACACATTTGTGGATTATAGAATAGTAATGCTGCATCATGTTGGACAAAAATACTAGCATAACGTAAGTGGTATATATATCAGCATCAGCATATGCATCAGCATCATAAACACATTAGCATAATATAGCTTTCAGTAGTTTGGATTAGTTATTGCAATTGTGTGTATAAAACAGAAAAGCCAATGCTAAACACGCTTTGACACAAAGCTACTGTAGACATTGGTAAGTTGACGATAATGAAAAGCGTGGGAAATGATCTCACGAAGTGAAATGATAGGTTTAATACCTCCTTCAATGCGCCTGTATAATCACAAAATCCTCGCAGCAAAATGAGGGGAACGCGAAGAACCTTATAGCTTTACTTCAAAATATTAAAAAATAATCATAACTTGCCAAAGGGCAGCAAAAACAGAATGCATTATTATAACACTAATTCATAATCCATAAGTCACCTCGCCATTAGCTTTTTGCCTTGCTCGCAACTTTACCTTGCCATCATATTTACTCCCCCGTCGTGTCTAGTCAACTGCCATACTTCAACCTATCCTCGTCTTAAATATTTCTACTCTCTCTCTACAGCTATACTAAAGAACTCAGGCTTTTAGAAAGGAGTGGTTTATTTATAGGACCGAATTTCAGACTACATTGTCCAGGGCATTCGATAAATTGTAATGCTCTCATCTGGAAAAATGAAAGAGGATGGAAGGTTTATTTCTTCTGCAAAGTGTATACTAATTCTCCTCTTCCTTCAATCTGGAAGTGCAGAGGCTGAAAAAAACTTTGACGTAGACCCCATTGCAACTGTAACGCAAGGGCAACTTCGAGGCAAATTTGGGGAGTCAAGAAATGGCAGAGACTACCTTGAATTCTTGGGTATTCCATTCGCCCAAGTTTCAGAGACTTTTAAGGTAAGCTCTAGTGATGGAATTCATGGAGGTACTATTCCGTTAGAAATTGAAATTATCGTTTTGGGTGTGTTTAGCCCGCCACCGCACCCATAAAATGGGAAGGAATTCGAGATGCCACGTCTTTCGGAGATCGTTGTATGCAGTTTGATAAGTCGTCAAACGTGGTTATTGGAGCAGAAGACTGTCTATATTTAAATATCTACCGACCAATGGTAACTCATTTTGTGCTATAACAAGTCCTATAATTGTGTTCCAATTTATTTTGAGTTAATGTGTTGTGGTTCTCTTTAGGAAATGGAGAAAGTACTGCCTGTTATGGTGTGGAAAAGTCACAATATTTGGGGATAGTTCCGGAAGTGCTTCTGTCTCTTATCACATTCTGTCTCCAATGAGTCGAGGCTTATTTGCCGGAGCTATCTCGCAAAGTGGAAATGCCATGTGTCCCTGGGCGTTTGTAGCAAATCCAAAAAGTGTAGCGAAGCGGTTATCGTTTTCGATCGGATGCCCTACAAAAAACCCACGGTATTTAGTTGCTTGTTTGATGAACAAGGAACCTCATGAACTCATTTCAGCTCAGCATGATTTATCCGTAAGTGTAGGCAGACGCAAAGTATATTTTTAAAAAGTGTAAAACTTTTTATTACTGATAATTTTCGAATGCGTAGGGTTGGGATGATGACCCGATAGTTCCATTTGCTCCTTCCATTGAAGACGCAAGGAAGGTACTAGGAAATGTTTTCCTTCCTGATCACCCGTTGGTCATGTGGGAGTCTGGAAATTTTAATCGAGTGCCGTGGATTTCAGGAATCAACTCCCAAGAAGGGGCTACCTTGTATTCAGCAAGTAAGTAACACTCGCTCTGTTCGCCAAAGCAATATTATCCATCAAAGCGAATTTCATAAATGTATATTGGTATGGCAGTTATCTTGAACAGCACAGAGCTAACAACTGAGTTCAATGAAAACTGGAACAAAATTGCGCCATTCGCTCTTGGCTACAAAGAAGCGTCTCCCGACGCCGAGTTTGAGGCAACGAATGACATACGGAAGTACTACTTTGGAAACGAGCGGGTTGGGCTGGAGACAAGGGACAACCTCACAAACATGTTCTCTGATCGAAACTTTTTACAATGTAACAAGGATGCTGCCCTACTACACAGCCGTTTCAGTCCTGTGCACCTTTACTATTTTACCCAGACTGGACATCGGAGTTGGTTGGACATTTTTCAGATCCCGAAAGAATTTGGTAATTCTACATGACAAAAGGTTTGCGAAAAACTAGAGTTTTTAAATCTAACGAATTGCTTATTCCACTTAAAGGCTACCATGGTGTGGCTCATAGCGATCCTCTCCAGTTCTTTTTCAACCTCCACAATTTTCCAGAGATAGCCAACGATTCTGATTTAGTAACATTCTCTCAAAAAGTGGTTAAACTGTGGGCTTCCTTTGCCGAGTCCAGGTTGTTTGCTTTTTTAAAAAACATTTCATCATTTCTTTTACTCCGTCAATAATTGGATTTTTGTACAATTCGACTAGAAAACCGACCGCCACCTGGGGAGAAGTTTTGGAGTGGAACCCAATGCAACTCTCAGAATTGTCAGGCTTGAGTCCGGTAAAATACCTGCAACTTGAAGATAATCCCAAAATCATTATGGAGCCATTCACTGACCGTTTAGACTTTTGGGAGTCCCTTACAATCAACTATACCAATATACACATAGAGCCGCTCTAAAATCTCAATTCACAAATAGACAATGACATTTTTAACCGTTGTTAAATCCCTTGTTGTGTACGAAAATAGAGCTGAAGTGTAAAACGAGCAAGGCTGTTGAAAGAAAGTAAACGCTTACATAATATTTTAAAGAGCGCAAAGTAAGTTCGTCTTTGTTGTGAAGATAAGATGGGGAAGATAGATAAGAAAAGCTTATAATATATCTGCGTACATTGTATTAGAATGAGCAAATTAGATTTAATCAAGTGGAGATAGCTGTGTGATTGCGGGAGCGTAGCCGTGATGATGAGGAGTTAATTGAGTTCGTTTTAGAAAGGACAGTCGTTTTTTTCTGCATTTCTTGTTATTCTCTAGGACATGTGTACTGTTGATTGTGAATGTGTGTGGTATAAAATTGTTTAAGGTGATATGGAAATGAGTGGTGTCGAATGTCGTCGAGTAAATGTAGTAATAAGTATTATGAGTTATGAATGTTATACCCCATGTACAAAATCCTTCTCTGAACCAATGCGTGTTTGCCATGTTGTTGACATTTACTGAATAAAATGTACAAAGAAAAATGTGTGCAATGTGAGTGAGACAAAAGAGGAGTTTTCTGTAAAACAAATGCATATGCATATGATCTAGCTGTGAGCTAACTAAGGACGTGTCTCTTGTCGAGTTCCCACGAGAATCTCTTTATAAAAACAAAATGGGCAAATGTTTTGCTCACTCAGACTGTGTAATATTTACTCACAATAATCAACAACTTTTGCGAAGCAGCTTGCATTTCTACGAGCCTTTCTAAATTATTGAATTCCTCTGAAACTTGTAAAAACTAGATAGATATGAAGGCAAAGCTTTGCAACTTGACTGAATTTACTTTGTTTTTGTGATTAAAATACGTTGATGCAAAACAATGAATTTGCAGATTCATAAAATATCAGTATAAAAACGCACGTTGCGAAGGAGGATGCACAAGGTTTGTTGTTGTGATAATTTTTTGATGACTTGCATTTCTGCAACTTTACTGAGCTACAGTGTGCTTTGCTATCATCGCACACATGCATCAGTATTGTTAGGAAAGCAGTTAACTTTCATTTCCTAAATATCTTGTTGGGGTTGTACATTAATCTAAATTTAGCATCGTACTATACGCAATGAAGAGAGTGTCCGTCGATTAAATAAGTTACAGTATACTGATAATAGTAATATACCTAAATGGTCTTCTTCCTATCACATGAATGTTATTGCTTCCGTGTAAGATGTAATGGGGCAAGTAACCGAGAGCGCAAGCCAATGAAGATGATAAGATAGAAGAAATCTTTGTGACTCGCGTAATTTCATTATTCTTTATGGTTTGTGTATTTTGAGCTTATGTATGACACTGCACGTTAAAGAGTAGGTATTTGCAATGTAATAGTGGAAATTATGACAGAGGATGGGAAATTATTAAATAAGCTCGTTTTTATATTTTAAAGTTTCCTTTAAGTATAGGCTGCGCACTGTGCAGATGGGCTGTAGAAAATTTACATGATAATGATTATGGTGCCATCAGAATGGATTAACTAGCAGAGAAGAATGAATAAGGTATTTGACTAATTACCCACTAATGTGCAAACTGTTGATGATGACTGGATGACTATACATGCATAGTTTAGTATACAGCTTTTCGCCACACATTGTTTTTTGCTGTTTGTCCGTCGTGCTTGATAAATTGCTGAAAAACAATGAAAACGCCTACCTTCAGAAAATATCCTTGAACCGTTTCTGAGAAAAGTCAGTTTAAAGTTGGAACCGCAGATGCTGGTTGGTTTTGTAAGTACGAAATGACAGTGACGCTGTTCAACTATATGATTATGAAATCGAAGATGCTGTACTGAAATTATATGACAGGACAGGACAGGAGTGCAATAAATTGAACGGACATGCAATTTAGTTACGTTTCGCACTGCAACAGGTACCTCAGTTTGCAAAAGTGTATCTGGGAAGAAAACAAGTTTTTCATGGAAAAACAAATTACATCCTTAATTGAAAATGCGAACATGACATGCTTTTTTCGAGCCAAACCATTACTGCGCATTGAAATGAGTATAAATCGAACTACTACTCGTAATAGTCGTAATTCATATGCACACTCATTGTTACTCGCCGACAATCAACTATATATGAACTCACAAAAGCATTTGAAGATTCCAATAGATTCTGTCGTTAAGCGGCAAAGCTGTAAGTGTAAAATGTACTGCATATGATTCGCTTTGGCTTCAAGATCACCTTCAGAAGTTTACCTCTTTTAATTATCACCTACCTACACAGGATGAATACAGGCAGACATGCTGTGTTTCATTCTTGTTCATCGACTTTGTGCTCGTGACATCATCTTGTGACCGCAACAAAATTGAAATGCATGACGTTTCCACTAATCAGATCCTTTGAAGCCTTCTGCGGCAAAGTACTGCAGAATTCTGAAAGAGCCTGGTTTGGAAAATGAAGGAAATTTTGAGGATGCGTCTCTCGGTGATTGCAATTGTTTTATGCGTCTACACAATTCACACTGTGATTAGTGCTGCGATAGAACCTATTGTGCAGACTAGTCAGGGAAAACTAAAGGGGAAATTGGGAGAGTCCAGGAATGGACGGAAATATGTGCAGTATTTGGGTATTCCATACGCACAAAAACCCCTTCGCTTTCAAGTTAGTTTCAATTTTATTTATCCATCTTTTATTGATCAATAATGGTTTTAAACAATGTGTATGTTTTACTTCTGCTAACTAGGAAGCTGGGCCACCTGAGAAATGGGACACCGTAAGGGACGCCACAAAGTTCGGATCTCCGTGCATTCAATTTGATAGAAAAACCAAAGGGACTGTTGGTTCAGAGGATTGCCTCTTTCTGAACGTGTACACGCCCCAAGTTCCAAAGCCAGCAGTAGCTACCTCCATTCCATCAACAATAACGAAGAGTAGTGCTTCATCTACCACAGTCAAACCTGGGCCGCCAAGTTCTATTTTAAAATCAGCTGGAAAATTACCAGTTTTGGTTTACATTCATGGAGGCAGTTTTGTATCTCAAAGCGGTCATATTTTTGGAGCAAAATATTTCATGGACGAGGATGTCGTCTTGATAACTTTAAACTATCGTCTGGGCGTTCTTGGCTTTCTAAGTACAGGGGATTCCGATTCAATTGCTAATCTTGGCCTTCGTGATCAAATCCTCGCGCTGAAATGGATCCAAGAGAATATTGAGCAATTCGGAGGCGATCGAAGTCGTGTAACACTGATGGGAGGAAGTGCAGGCGGAGCGTTGGCTTCCTACTTGATGCTTTCCCCTCTCGCCAAGGGACTGTTTTCTGGAGTGATTTCTCAAAGTGGGGTGTCCACCTGTCCTTGGGTGGTTGTCAGACACCCTGCTAAAGTCGCTGCTAAACTTTCAGCTAAGCTCAACTGTCCAGGGAAAACTAGCAAGGATATGATGGTCTGCTTTAAAGGGAAGAGTTTGAAGGATATTGAGATTGCTCGTGTGGCCCTTCAAGGATTCTCTGAGGATCCTGCAGTTCCATTTGCTCCCGTTGTTGAAAAATGGGCTCAGAAAGAGAAGGCTGTTATACCTGACACTCCA
Organism: Sinodicranocentrus sp. ZH6; assembly: GCA_027743935.1. Taxonomy (NCBI): domain Eukaryota; kingdom Metazoa; phylum Arthropoda; class Collembola; order Entomobryomorpha; family Entomobryidae; genus Sinodicranocentrus; species Sinodicranocentrus sp. ZH6. Next base: position 7,124 of record JAHZNA010002384.1, read on the forward strand.
CAAAAGCTACTGGCAGATGGAAAAGCAGCTCATGTACCTTGGCTTACCGGCTTCAACTCCCTGAACGGCCTGAATTTAGCTGTAGCAAGTAAGTTTCTTAGAAAATATTATTTAAATGCGATCATGCGGTTCAAACTTTGTGAATATGTTAACATGTATTTCCAGACATTATTACAACTCCAAAGCGTCTGAGTCAACTGGACCAAGAGTGGCCAAAGTTGGCTCCTCTGCTATTCCATTATGGCCAGTCATCTGCCCCTAACCCCACAAACATTTCGGAGCAGGTAAAGCAATACTACTTTGGCAATGGGAAGATCAGCGAGGAGAACAGAGAGAAATTGGTGATTGCGTTGACAGACCGCAATTTTGTGGATTGTACTGCGCAAGCTGCCCTCGTTCAGTCTAGGTTCGCTCCTGTCTACGTCTACACGCTCAATTACCAAGGGACAAATAGCTTTCTTAATGAGTGGGGAGTCGCAGATAAGCTGAGTAAGTAATATAACCCAATTAGGCATTATACACGAATATCCTGGGAATGATTAGCTAATCCCTTGTATTATATCAATATCTATCATAGAAATGAGAGGTGTGGTTCATAATGACGAGCTTCCTTTCCTTTTCAACATTGGATTGCAAAGTTTCTCCGAGTTAAAAAAGGGCGATAAGGATACCCCATTCTCGGAGAAAATGATCAAGATTTGGAAAGAGTTTGCTAGGACGGGGTGAGATGATAATTTGTATCAAATCTGATTACAATTTTAAATTATTGGATGAAATTAACAATTGAATATATGCAAAACAGAAAACCAGTGGAGAGAACGGAAAAGGGAGAAGTAGAATGGTCATCCGTTCTTCCCACGCAGTCCTCGTCTGCATTGAAGTGGTACCACCTGGACTCAACAACCTTGTCTCTGGCACGAACTCTTGAGTCTCCAACTTTTAAAGTTTGGGAATCCTTTGACCTTGGAGAGGAAGCGTACCCCTCAAAAGACAATGGAAAAATCGTTGTAGGTTATGCTATCACTGCAAAACCCCCCGTGCATCCCATTACTCCAGCAAGTGGCAAAATTTCTCCCAATTCAGCAAATATCCAACATCCTGGATTAAAATCTCCAGGTTTAATTCAAGCAGTTGCTGGATCTACTCAGAAGCCAGTGTCCGCTCCAGGTGGGTTATCGTATGGAATCGCTCCTGGTGCAGTTTCCTCTTTACCGTCATCCTCCTCCTCGACAACCACAACAACATCGAAGCCGTCTACAAGCACAAGCAAATCGTCCACAAGCACTACTGCTGTGCCAGCACCAGCAATTCATGCTGTTTTCAAAGATGAAGATCCATATTCGAGCACTACAACCACAACTACCAAAAAGCCAGGCTTCTTTTCTAAAATTCTTGGCTAAATCTAGCTTTAAAACAAGTGTGAAATTCAATTGAGAAAATAAACTTTGCATGAAAATATATTAGTCAAGAAAATTGAACCAGTTCACCTGCATGAGATCATACAGATATTTTTCGCCTTTTGCTGGCTAGTGAAGAGCCAAACCGATCCGACTGTTTTTCCAAAATTAGCAGTAGGAATCTAAATCTGATTGAAGCACATAAACCATAAACTTATTGCAATAACAGCTAGCTGGAAAAAGTTCCTTATGGCGTTGTAAAAACATTATGATATCTGCCATTTCTCGAAATAAACCCACATAGCCTATATATTGTAGAAAACAGAATGTAAAAATGTTAATTCTTGTGGGAGATACATCATTTTCCTTAGTTTCGACCTTTGACCTCAATTTAGTAATTCAGCGGGATAATAATAAAAAACTGTGTAGTATTTGCATAGTTTAAAAATGGTGTTGAATGAGGTGCTCCTTACTAAAAGTTGATGAGCGAAACGAATTAAGGACCTGTTCAATTCTATTCACAAAATAGCCCGGTGAGGTTTTCATCCCTTGTATATTTTACCGAAACAGAATGTTTAAATTCTCATTCGCTTAAGAGTTACAGTTTTTCCTAGATTTGACCTTTGACCTCGATTTTAAAATTCTAGGAGTTACTAACTGTAAACCATACACATACACATACTTTTTTTCCCCTTTAAGAATGCTTTCGAAAAATATTTTATACGGCATAGGTTGATATCTGAAGTAATGGCGGATTTGGCTCAATCAAACGTCATCCTAAATTAAGGGGTTGTTTTGTGAATTGGTGGATGGAAAGATCTTCACTTTGTTACAATAAGTTGCAAAAAAATCATAAATGCCATACGGACACAAAAAACACTTTTAGCTGCAAAGCTATATCCCCGAGTAATAATACCAGTGTGGGAGTCCACCGTGCAGTGGCACGTGAGGCACCTGGGTGCCAGTGTAGCCGACTTCTTGGAAACAGCCAACTGCAAAGATGCCAGACCAAACAGCTTAAAAAATGGTAATCATAATACTACCACTATCGGTATGCGTATGTCTTCTACAGATATGGTCAAGTATGTATGCAATAGTAATAATGGGTAATGGTTTTTTTGTTTGAAATGGATAACAAAAAATAAAATTGTAAGACTACCCACGGCGAATTCTGTCCATTTAAACCAGCGGTTGAGAACTGGGGAAGGTTATCTCCGAGCGAGGCGTATAAAGTGTTCATTGCACGATATGATCTCTTCCATTCTTCTGACCATAATCTTGAACAATGCTTTTCATGAAACATACAGGCATGTATTTTTTGAATTGCTTGAAAATACCAGAATAGACTTCTTACGTCATGTTGTCATACTTGTACCTTTACAACTGGGCACGGCTATGAAAGATTATTAGTATGTAATTGCAACTCAGATTACAGAGAGCATGGCACGTTTTGCTTCTCTTGTTCTTTTCATGAACATTTGATTACACTGCGAAAACTCTTCTAAAATCATAAAAGTCCGCGTAAGCGAAATATACTTTAGAGAAAGTAAGTTTTTTTGGACTTTGAAGATTATACGCTGACTCCTCAAATTTTGCTAAAGCACTTGATGCTTTTATGATTGAACATCACATTGAATCGTATGCGTTGATTCTTTTAACAACAAAATGAGTGGTGATATGAAAACTTATGTAGGTATAGGTTAATTCATTATGTTAATCCTTTGTCTAGCACTAAACCTGGTAAAAAAAAGTCTCATGAGAAAAAGCACCTGATTCTGATGCCGACGGGTTCATCTTGGTTGAAGAAGATGAGAGAGGCTCTCACTGACTTACGTAATGAAGCAGGAGAAGGAGAAGTAAAAGTAAGTAAATGGTCCAACAATACTCTCGTTGGGCTCACCTCGCCTTTTAAATAAATACATTTATAACCTGAGGGAATGGAGCTCCTTGTTTGTAATAAACTCTTCAAGGCCGTTCACTGCTGCAAAGCAGCGTAGCTTATGGAATATACGGATCCTATAAGACGAAATATAAAATACCCTGAAGATGAACACAGCTTCAATCGAAGGATGTACTTTTCATCCGTGCATCACGTTTTTCTTGCGCTTGCTTTCATATTAGTACAATTGTGAGTTATGATATGTACATGATGAACGATTCAATTTTTAATCATTGAATAATAGAACAATCACTATTGGGTTTGAAAATATCAGTAAGATGAATGACAACGCAGCATGGGTTTGTCTGATGACCATGACATTGGAAACGTTCCAGTGTTATACTGGTACCAATGGTACCATCACCCTTCCAAAAATTATGGCATGCTATTTGTCTAGTTGTGTTTGTTGGACTTGCATACAAGGTTAAATTATACAACAACAATAATCTGATTCAAACGTCCAAAACCGATTTTTTGTGCCACAATTCAAATAGGCAACTTAAGTTTCTCCTTCAAAAGACTTTAAGTAATGACAATGCGATTTAAACTTGGGTTTAAAATGTTTGTACTCAGCAACAGACTAACAATGTGCATTAATTATATGCTGCTATCAATGTCCAGTAAAGGATAGAGGTAATATCCACCTCCTATATAAAGCCCCGACGATGACAGTTTGGAACCTAGTCCATAAATCAAACTGGACGTAAAAATAGCTGCAAGGATTAGCAAAATGAGATCAGTTACCGTTGCACTGTGTCTTGTTGCTCTTGTCTTTGGACAAGAAGCAGAGAGACCTCAAGTGAAAACTTCAAATGGTATGGTAAAGGGAAGCACAAGTGAATCCAGAGATGGTCGCATGTTCTATTCCTTCCAGGGTATTCCTTATGGGAAAGCCCAAAGATTTCAGGTCGCTAGCAATCCTGACAAATGGGAGGAAGTGAAAGATGTCAGTACACCGGGCAACGAGTGTATCCAGCTAAATCCCTTCAGTAAGAAAGTTAATGGAGAGGAAGATTGCTTGAATGTGAACGTTTTCACTCCCAGAGTAAGTATTATTATCATTTGTCCAGACTCACATCCTTATAACATAATTCTATATAGTTTGTCACGCAAAATTTGTCTCTCATTTGCAGCTTCCTAAGGAAGGTCAAGATAAAATTCTCCTCCCAGTTGTTGTCTACATTCATCCAGGTTTTAATATGATTGGAGGAAACGACAACTTTGATCCAAAATATTTCATGGACGAGGATGTGATTTTTGTGGTGCCAAACTTCCGACTTGGAGTTTTCGGCTTCCTCAACACAGGCGACATGTACGCTCAAGGTAACTTTGGTCTTAAGGACCAGGTACTTGCTTTGAAATGGGTGCAAGAGAATATTGAACAATTCGGAGGAGACAAAGGAAGAGTGACCATCTTTGGCTCTGGATACGGAGCATCAGACGCATTTATTCACACAGTTTCCCCTCAAAGTAAAGGGTTGATTCATAACACCATCGCCATGGGTGGCTCTACTCTTAGCAGAATTGCCATTACTTTGGATCCTATCAAGCAAGCCAAAAAGTTGGGCCAACAAATTGGTTGTCCAACAGAGAGCTCACAATCCCTCGTTATGTGCCTTAAAGGGAAGGATGCAAAGGAAATTCTAGAAAAAATGACAAAATTGGAACCCCAAGAGTTCAACAATAACGATTTCGCATGGTTTGGACCAAGCGTTGAAAAACCTTTAGAGGGTCAAACGGAAAATGACCTAGTCCTTCCCGACAACCCTATCAAACTATTGAAAGAAGGAAAGATTGTCAACAAAGTGCCCCTAATAATCGGAGCAAATGACCACCAAGGAATCATGTTCCTCAATGAAGGTATGTCCGTGTAAATAAAGTGTGTGGATTTTAATAATAATAATAATAATGCTCACAAACAAAAATTGAGGAATGAAATTTTCCCTCAGATTACCTCAAAGAAAAGAGTCTACTCGAAAAGTTGGACAAACAATGGAACGAGCTTGCTCCTGAACTTTTTATGTACAAGGACACAGCAAAAGACAAGGACGTAGTGTCAGCCAAACTGCGCGAATTCTACTTTGGAGATAAAGCGATTAGCAAAGATACCTTTGATGAACTGAGTGGCGTTTTCACTGATAGATTTGTCGGAATTGGGCTAATCGTGCAGGCCATGTACTATTCAAAGGCTGCTCCAGTCTACATGTATCTCTTAAAGCATAAACCCGAGCATACCAAATTAGAATATCTTGGAATCAAAGACAACTTTGGGATGGCTCACCTTGATGAATTACAGTACCTGTTTAAACTCAACATCAAACCTTTTGACTATCCAGAGATCACCAAATCAAGTACAGAGTTTGATTTATCTCACCAGTTGGTGAAAACGCTCAGTGGATTTGCTGAAAATGGGTAATGAATGTTGAATGTAATTGTTATCATTGCAATGCTTTTTCCTCAAATGTCCTGGAACTAATAAATAATTGCAAACATCTCTTTCAGCAAACCCACAAAAATTTGGGGAGATGCGAAAGAATGGAAGAAGATTGAGGCTGGAGAACCAGCCACATCCAAATTTTTCATCTTTGGAAATAACACAACCGCTCACACAGTTCTCCCAGAAGTGTTTGGCAAGAGAGTTGCCTTTTGGATGGATATGTACGCCAAGGAACTCGGCCAAGAAAAACTGACTCCAGTGGAGAAATTTTAATAGCGTAAATTCGCAACATGTACAAAACCATAAATCAAGCTAGACAAGGTTTTTGCCCGTCCCTGTTTGCGATTTTAATTTTTACTTCAATTATCTCTTCCTCATTATTATCTTTACTTTTATCATTCTGACTCTGTACTCATCAGGTTTCATTATATTTTGAGACGTTGAGCATAAAATTTCTTTTCGATATTATGAAGTGGGACAAATTGGTTCAAGTTAATCGTTTTTTAATGCGTAGCTACACTTGTACAACTTTATCTTTGCTGTAGATCACTGTTCACTATTCACAACGCACATAAACAGGTTTGTAATGCTCATCTTGGAAAAATCCATCATTCTGACCATAGATTAGTTTCATTGTTGCTGCTTATTGCAAGAAAAAAATTGCACTTAACAAATTCATATTTTATGGTAAAGAGACATTTGCAATGCTAATGAAGTTGATTGACGGGCATTTTATGATGAGCATGGCACACAACATAGTCGTCTGAAGATGAGCTGGAATCTATAAAAAACTACAAAGAGATTCGAGAAATTCAGCGGCTTGATCCTGATAAAAACTTGGATTCAAAGTTACTATATTTCATAACGACGTGCCACAAAATTAATTTATGCCAGCTGTCATGAGCATTTGCATCTTTTTTTGACCATGGTTAATGTTGCCAGGTTAGAGTGAAACATACTTGCGTAAAGTATTAGGCATCTGTCTGCACTACTACCTGATATTACGTTACTCAATATCAGCGGAAGGTCAAGAAGACCAGAGACAATCTTTTTCTCTACAGTACACATGCACCCTGAGGTGGTTTGGTTTTTTGCAAAAATAACAAAACCTCTCTTTGTGTCGCTCGTAATGCTTCTGTCCATGTGTGCCACTTTTCTTTTTGTGTACTGGACAAGATGCCACTAACGAATAGTGGTAATCATCATCATACAATAAATATTGCACGAGTCTGTGAGTGAGTCTGAAGTAAAGTGAAGTAGGTTTGGTGAGAAATCAGTAGATACGGTTTGAAATCAAAAAGCTCAATGCAGGCTGGCTTTCAAATTTGCCTTGAGTCAAAGAAAAGGTGAACTGCACTGAGGCAAAATTCGGTCATATGTTAAATCGGTTCTCGGAGTTTGTTTAGCAAGTTGAGTTGACGGTACATGTAAGGAAATAAATTGATTTCGTCTTGATTTAGCCGAAGAACATGACTAACAAGCAAGGGTATGTTCAAGATAACTCGGGAAACACTATTGAATAGTCAAGTCCGATAGAGTTTTTTATGCTCTTTCCTATGGTGCTATTAAAATTATTTTACTAACCACATTGTGACAAGCAATTGTTACGTAAGTATATGATAACTAGCTTATCGGTCCTGTGGGTTGTCAACTGACCAATCTTTCTCAAGATATGCAAGGAATGTGGTGGAGTAGAGAAGATTAAATTATCAAATTGTTATTTATTTGTAACCATTTAACGAATATCTGTATTACTAAGACAGAGTTTATAGTTTAAAAATTTCTAATGTTTATGAATTCGAATGCTACACTACTAGGAAGACTGAATAAGCCTAGAAATTGTAGCACCGACAATAAGTAAAATTTTGTTTAACAATGAACACTACGTGTGTTTTAGGATGAGCCTCAGTCCTGACTGCTGCTCCTCTATTCCATGCGATACCGTTTTGCGTGAGCATGCTCCCACTAGTGTTCTTATGGTTCAGGGGCATGTAAGCAACATGAGGTGTTACAACATATGTACATAGTCCAGTCAATTACTCATATAAAACAAAACTCCCAAAATCTAACCTGGTGGAACTCCAGTTTTTATTGAATAATAATTAGAAGCGTAATTTCCTTTTTTAATTCTGAAACCCCTAGTGTTCAATGTCTCAGCATTCGATTTGTTAAATATGAGAGAAGTCTCCTTTATTCTTTAAAATTGTAGCGTTTTACTGCACGAAATGTACTACGTGCTGGCAAGGAGATAAAAAAATTAATTTGTGCGATTAGCGCACAACAGGCTTTCTAGTTCTGTAAAAAAAACAAAGAAACGTACCTAATGCCATCCATATTACATCATTACATGATTCAAGATTTCGATGGTCGCTTGAAAATTTGCCGGTATATAAACGATCCGGAATGAACGGTTCAGTGTACACTTTGGTCCAACGACTGGACTGGATCTCTTCAAAATTAAAATTAAAATCCTACGTAGCAGTTCATTATGAAGGCTATTCTTGCTCTCTGCCTTGTCGCTCTTGCTCTCGGGCAAGATGCAAACCAACCTATTGTCTCAACAAACAATGGTTTAGTTTTGGGCAGCTCCCAACAATCTAGAGAGGGACGCACATTTTTTACTTTCAGAGGAATTCCTTATGGAAAATCACAGAGATTCCAGGTACTTTTCCAGATTATTTTCAAAATCCACGAAAATTGTAAAGTAATAATTTTAATTTAAAAAATCGATAAAATATTATGCATAGGCTCCAGTCAATACTGACAAATGGCAAGGCTTGAAGGACACCACCCAGCAAGCCAAGAAGTGTGTTCAATACAACCCATTTGCTAAGGAGATCGAAGGGCAAGAAGACTGCCTGAACCTCAATGTTTACACACCTAGAGTACGACCATATTTTGAACTTGAGTATTTTGATACAACCGTTGACCGTGTGTTTTAATGCTAACTCATCTGATTAGGTTCCAAAGGAAGGTCAAGATAAAATCCTCCTTCCAGTCGTAGTTTACATTCATCCTGGCGTTAACAACGTCGGAAGCAATGAAGACCTTGACCCTAAGTTCTTTATGGATGAGGATGTCATCTTTGTCATCCCCAACTACAGACTTGGTGTCTTTGGCTTCCTTAACACCGGTGACAAGAGCTCTCAGGGAAATATGGGTCTTCGTGATCAAATTCTTGCTCTTAAGTGGGTACAAAACAACATTGAAAACTTTGGAGGAGACAAGAGAAGAGTGACCATCATGGGGTCAGGCAGTGGTGCTGCTGATGCTTTTATCCACACCATTTCCCCACAAAGCAAGGGTCTTATCAACAATGTTATCGTGATGGGAGGGGCTACTTTAAGTAGAACGTCTTTCATCCTCAACCCAGTCAAGCAAGCCAAGAAATTAGGAACTCAAGTTGGCTGCCCAGTTGACACCTCTGACGCTCTTGTAAACTGCCTTAAAGGAAAGGACGCCATTGACATCTTGCAAAAGATGACCAAGCTTAACCCCAAGGTAAATATTAAAAAGTGGCTATTTCTCCACATCGGCATTTTGTAGATATGAAGCAAATAAATTTTGCATGAGCTTTTAATTTTATGCTTAAGTCAATTTTTCTCTTTTTAGGAATTCAACGTTGATGAGAAGGCCTGGTTTGGACCAACTGTTGATAAGCTTTTGAGCGGTCAAACTATCGAAGACCTCGTTGTTCCAGACAATCCAGTGAAGCTTCTTAAGGAAGGTAAGGTTGTCAACAAGGTTCCAATGATCCTAGGAGGTAATGGAAATGAGGGAGTTCAGCTCATCAGTGCCGCCTTCCTTAAGGACACTTCCCTGTTCGAAAAGTTGGACAAGAAATGGAATGAGATCGCTCCAACTTTGTTCATCTACAAAGATACTGCCACTGACATTGATTCCACCTCCGCCAAGATTCGCAAACTTTACTTCGAAGACAAGCCAGTCAATGAGGAAAATTTCGAAGCCTTGAGCAACGTTTTCATGGATAGATTCATGGGGTTCGGGGTCGTTGTCATGTCTCAACTTTACTCCAAAGTTGCCCCCGTCTATCTATATCTCTTTGCTCACAAGCCAGAGACCACTGGGCTTAAATATCTTGGAGTTGACAAGAACTACGGAGCAGCTCACTTGGACGATCTCCAGTATCTTTTCAAAGTCAACATGAAGAAATTCCCATTCCCAGAAATCACCAAAGACCATTCTGAATACTCCCTTTCCCAGAATTTCGTCAAGACTCTCAGCAGTTTTGCTGAAAATGGGTAAGCTAAAGCTAATATTATTTATCCTTGACTTGGCTCGACAACTTTATTTAAATCAATTTCAATTTAAAAACATGCGCAACCCTGTTGTACAGAAAACCAACCAAGACTTGGGGAGATGTCAAAGTTTGGGATAAAATAGAAGCCGGCGACCCATCCAAGTGGTACATCATTGTTAACCCCCAAACCACAGCCCTTGGACCATTACCAGAACATTTTGGCAAGCGAGTTGCTGGTTGGGCGGATTTATACAGCAAGGAGCTCGCCAAGGAGAAGGAGACTCCAGTTGGAGATGAATTCTAAACCTATTGAACTTACCAAATATCTTTTTATAACTTCCTTTTTTCTATTTTTCTAATTTAACCCCAACGAACGTTTATGCAAAATCTGCTCTTGTTATTCACTTTTCATTTTCAGCTGTAAACTGTAAATCAAAAATAAATGGATTTACTGAATGAAACTTGACTGCGTAATGGAATAATTGCAATGATTTGGCATGATTTTATGAAACCGAATAAGAACGATATGATATACGTCCTCAAGTACGTATATATATATGATATACCCATCTTGGCAAGTATAGCTAAGGACATTTCGTGTATTTTCTCGAAAACAGGCTCATTTTTGTGGGTTTTGGGACGACCCGCCGACATGCACAGGGGTACCAACTTGTCATTTCTTTTTTAAAAATCCAGAAATTCCCAACCCTCTTGGCTGTAATTAGATCACCAACCGTAGAGGCGAAAGTTGAATACATCAGTGAGATTCATTTTGCAAATGCATTATACGCATACGCGTTGCTAATTGCAACTTTTAATGCATAATTCATGGCTCTTCACCAATAAAATACTTTAATTCATCAAAACTCAACTAAAAATAATTAAATATGGCTAATGGAGGATGGAATCAAGGAGGAATAGATTACATTAAATACTCCACTTGAAAGTAAATGGGGAAAAAATACTTCAAACTGTTTTCTAAAAATAAATCCCGTCACTGGCGACTGGTTTCTTTTATTTTTTCATTAGGCTTTGTGGTTTCAACAAGGGGGCGACAATGGTTGCTATTGCTAAGATTAATTAATCATTTTAATCCATCTTGGCAAGTAGCGAAGCAAATTTTATGCGATATCTATAGAACGGGTGTGCTATATACTTTTTGAGTTTTTAGAGTGATGCACACATCAGCATTGTACTTGTCATTTTTAAAAAAGAATTGAGAAAATCAGAGGAGTTTTGGCTGGAATTAGATGACTATGGCCAGGGAGGGAAAGTAAGTTCTTAAATGAGATTCATTTTGCAAATTAATTCTACGCATGCACGTTCCAACTTAATGCATACTTCGTATGCGGACATGAAATCGCGACTAAAATAACTCTTCACCAATAATAAAAAAGCATAAAGAAAATCAGGGTGAAAGTATTTTTTTAATGAGATGCATTTCGCAAATGAATTCTACGCATTTGCGTTGCTAATTGTGACTTAATGCATAATGCTAATTGTGTCATATCCTTAAAATGCTATATCCGCCAAAAATATGTGCAAAAATATGATGCGGTTCGATAACAGTTGTATATATGTTGCTATATTGCAGTTGCACTCTCATCTCATGACATTATGACTCTTGAAAAATGATCAGCCATAAAAAATTTCATCATGAGTGTTATTATTTAAATCCTTTTATTTAGAATTTATTGTATCATATAATTAGACGTTCCTAATTTTTTCAATCTATTAATATTTTCCTATGATAATTACATTTTCGAATATTTCAATCATTTAACTCTATGTACTAGCACTACAACATTATCAAGTGTAATTATGGCTAATTACAGTGTCATGTTTTGATAACTGACTCTCTCCACATACATTTCCAGAACCATTCATTCCAAACAGAGCAAGAATATATCGATTTTTGGAGTGTGTCGAGTACACAGCATGGCGTGTTTTAACAGTTACACACGCAAACAATCCACCATTTATTCAAAATGAGCCGATTTGATTTTTCCGGAGCGGTAGCCATTAGGACATAATTGTTTTATAATAAAGATTAAAGTTTTGTGTTGATTAACATTCTAAAAATCTAACTAGCACTCGTAGAGGTACGTATCTACAATCCATAATCATAACTCACAAAACACTCTTCACAATATATTCATAACTTTATATATGTTAAGATATTTATAATAAGTGATAACCATACATATTTAAATGTTCCAAATTTAGTGCTCTAAATATAAATGAATCAACATTTTCGTGTATGATATGTCTTGTTGAAGTGGATCATTCATCGGAAAGAATGAGATTGAAGTCAAAATATTCGCTATTTCAAAAACTGCTATATTTTAATATATCTACGTGTTTATTAGTTTCATTATATTTATGTGTGCCTTCTCAGTTCCCGAACCTTCCAATTCACTCAATATTACATTACACAATATACATATGTACTGCCTACTTTTCCTAACAATGTAGGAGAAAGAAGGAAAGCCAATCTTCCTAACCAAACTCATATCAGTTTGTTTGAAAATTTGAAAGGAAAATGACAAAGTTGCGCAAAGTTGTTGAACATGGTTAAATTATGAATCACTAACTACGACGAAACACGAGACCTACAAGCGTTTACCGCCAACTATAAAAAATGTAACGGTTGTACAATGAGAATCAGAACGGAAGCCGACATGTCACGTATAGGTATTCTAGAAGGGTGGATTCTTGTTGACTTGCACAACATTCCATATTCCCATAACGAAAGACTATGTTCTATTTGTATTTATATCTTAATACAAGTTAGCATTTTTAGCATGCTTACCTATTTATCTGGTTAACATTGTGACCTTATGATCATTGCAGTTTTACGATGATAATTATGACATGACTAAAATTGTAACGTGTATTGAACTGGGTGGAAATCATTTCCTAGTCGACAATTGTTCAGCACCACTTATTTTGTTTGTCGTTCTTGTGCTGTCTATGTTGACCGAATTGAAGGACAACCATTCCAAAACTTTGAAAATTGTTATGCTTCCTTGCTACTTTATTCTACTCCATCCCTAGGATCCACTATCATCGTCTTAAAGTTTTACATAATTGTTATATACTTTCGTTAGATGTTACTAATTCTAACATAAATCTACGTTTAATTATAGTAATATGAATTTATGTTTAAATATACTTTAAATTTTGTAACAATAGCTTAATAACTTCCATCACAATGAGTTCCCCTTCTTTGCCCTTTATACATGAGTTTCCTATGCCTTTAATTGGATCTTATTAGGTATATCATCATATCATAAATTAACAAAATCACCAACCGCCGAACCACTTTATCTATCTAAAAAATATTGAAAACACTGGAAAAAATCGGCATACACATATGGGCTTAGTTGGCTTTCTACGAACCATACATCAATTTCCAATTGGAATTAAATGTACGCATACAAATAGATAGGTGTAGTTAACCTTAACTAGTCAGCATACTATTAACGGCTAATGTCATAGGCTAGTTTTGCACCAATAATCTATAGTCTGTCATTCACACTTTTACATTTGCTTCATTCTATACTTTAGAAAGGTATTCTGGAGCAAAGTATTTCAAAAGGTTGGAGAGAAAATATAGTTTAGTTTAGCTCAAAACAAAATAAGAACTAAAGTTACTACATAGATATCAAAGGAAGATGTATACCCGTTATAAACCCGTCCCGTTCCCATTACAAAAGAACAGTTTCCAATCTCAATAACTTTTAGTAAAAAGTAAACCACTGAAAAACGAAGTAAAGTAAACGATGTGTGCATAATCAGAACCACACGTATGCGCAGAGTTAGGAATTTTCACAAGGGTCGTAAAAATAGGGTTTGTCCATTTATTAAATCACATTGGTTGAGGGTTTGCCAAATATGTGCCACAAAAGTGCCTCCATTGTTATCCTCAATATTGGAATGCATTAGAGAAAATATACGCTTCAATTAACGTGTTATATGACAAGTCAAGTTTTTCGGACTCTAGTAATGTTTTCTACAAGCCTGTAAAGTTAAATATTAATGGGGATGGGAAGGATGGGATCTGCGGAACCAGCAAAAAAGCTGTAGACAAAGGAAGTAATCTTTCATCTGACATATGGTACATTATCATATCATAAATGATTGGAGTGTGAGCTGTTGTTCCAATAAGAAAATTTTACATTTTTGTGTTGTGAATGTATGAAATTCGTAAAGTTATTAATTTGCTTTAATATGCTATCTTCAATAAAAACTTGAATGATGTATCAGTCTGCTGATTGATTGATTGATTGTGTGTAAGGTAATCGTCGATAGACAACAACTTAAACAACGAATTCATCTGCTCCTTTCTCTCTCTCACACACATCGACACACTCAAATATTTGTTGTAATTGTAATAATAAAAGGGAGTAGAAAAATAACAGCACAAAATCTTCTCTCTCCGCGCAATCATCATATAGCACAGCAAAAATCTTATGTAACAGTACAATGCTATTTACAGAGATAGAAAACAATAAATTTTCAACACCAATAACAAAGTACTCTTCAATTTACTTTTAATTATAGTGTGGTTTTGAAAGAATATCGGAAACACAAGATATGTCAGAGTCCCATTCGCATATGTACCTATAGTAAGTATGCATATAGTAGTCCTTGCATTTTTTTCGTTTTGCTTTTAACGGAAAGTGAAGAAAACCCGAGAGTACTTGAAAAAGTACAACCAACGCAAATTAATTTGCAAATAGAATACCCAAATCATGCTTGTATACAACCAGAAAATTAGGACAAAGAATCCCAAAATGGATTTTTTGATAATGAGTTGGTCTGGGAAAAATTGAAAAATCATGGCGAATGGGTGGAAAGTGGAAACTGTAACGCGTTGAGTAATGTAGTTTATTCTAATTATAATAATAATAATGGTGCAATAATCTTCTTACTTGATTTTATATCAGGCTTTTATATCTATCCCTACTATAGCGTACGATTTTTTAAACTAACTTATGCTAACTTGAGTTAACAAGTTTTAGTCATTGTTGTCCCTGCTGCGGTATATTTTCCCCGACATCAACAAATTAAGCACACTCAAATAGAAAACTAAATACGTACATATATATTTTAATACGAGATTTATATAACGTAAGTACCTATAATATTATTCTGCACAATCATTTCAATTCTTCCAGTCACAAAATGTAATACTTGCCAATCATATCAATAATCACATGCACGCCTTGTGTCGACTTTGCACACCTGTCATAACTCAAAATTTAGTTTCTAATTCTTACTTTCCTTTACCCGACAAAGTATACACCACACACTCCATATTTATATGCTTCTATAGTTTTTCATATGATCCGTACATAATTAATCTATCACTGAGTGTTGTGCAGTGCAGTTCACTATCAATTATGTATAGTTAGGAGTGGAAGGAGTTTTTATGTGGAACTCTTATTTGCATCTAAATTGCTGCGTGATTTATGTATTTAAGAAATATATTTAAGTATGTGCTTTCAAAAATTGAAATTCGTATTTTTGCTGGTTTTGAATTAGTTTACTATATATGGCGCTATGTTATGCCTGACACGGAGAGAAGGTCTAATTAATAATTGTGCATAGAATGTGCTCGGTTAATTAATTGTGCCACTTATTGTGCTATATCGTGCTTCAAAACTGGGTCCAATCAATGTCACTTGGTAGCAGTAAGTGTATTTGTGAAATTCTTGTTAAGCGTGTGTAATTGCTGTAATCAGGATTTATGAGTGAGTCTTAAATGTATAACCATTAATGTAAGTCAAGTTTTCAAAGAATGAATCCATCAACCGATTCATCTCTCCCACTAACAACTCTAAATCTTTAAAACTATCTATCTACATACTCATGCATTCCAGCGCAGCAGCAAACGATAGAGATTCACAGGGAATTCAACCGTCGATGGGGAAAATACAACAATCAAAATGAATCAAAGTAACCCTTCGAGGGTGAGGTCATGTTGCTCACTGGCAGTATAAATTAACATTTTGGCAACTACTTATTTCCACCGCTAGCAATTAGGCGATCTCAACGTCTACAATTTACAACTAAAATTACCATATAATAATAATATGTAGCACTCTTTCAATACCCATGGTCGGAAATTATATAAATGGTAACAATCTGAATTCTACTGTGCCGACGTTCGTCACGTCATTAATTCCACATACCTAACCAACCTAGAATATCTACCTAGGTTCCTAGCGGACCTACCTACTATCTACTATATAGATTCTTACAGAGAAAGTAACATGCACCGCTTCAAAAGTTTTGGCTACTATACTTTGAAGAGATCCTGCTGACAAGACCTTTTGAATAATACGTCTTGGAGGATTTCTGGATTGCTTCTTTCTTTAATTTTTACGTACTCTTGTTCATCGAAACCGAGTACGTTGTTATAAGTAAGAAAAATCAATCCGAGTTTATTGGTTTGGTAGCTTTTAGCGTACATTGTTAAAAATCACGCTATATTTTAATTCAGTACAATATACTGTAGTTATATTGTTAAATATATATATTGTATTTTAATGTTTTTATAATTTATAATATGTTTTGTTTTGAATGAAAGCGTCATCCGTATAGTTTCAGGATTATCTGTAAGACTTGTTTTTACTTCTACAAAAACTCATTAATAATTAAATACATATTATACCTATACCCATTTTACGTTTCTGCTAAAATATTCAAAGTAGTATAGTTATACATAAAGATATAACTATATGATACATGTACACGCCTTACCACTTCTTATAAGTACTGTTGACTGTTTTTTTTAAATAAAGAAAATACCATTATTCCAACTGTATGATAATAAAAAGTAAATCGACATACTAGCTAAATATCTCTTACAATCCACTTGTTCTACATAATTTAGTAGTTATATAATATATATACATATATAATGTCATGTATACGTATTTGACGTTATCAGTATTATGATTTTATGTACGAAGTTTTCCTCTGCTCATAACATAAATTAGTTCACGATTGTACGCTAATTTTACACATACAACGCTCTAGCCTAATGTAAATGCTTAATGAATGTCAAGTATTAAAATTAAGTGATCACAAATCACAAACGATCCATTATCAACGCACCTTGTAGGTAAACACCGATTAGTAAGTATAGGTTAAAGAAATAATGCATATCTCATTCGCTTGTCTCGAGCAAACTGTATTAGTACCTATGAAAATCCAGTAACAATTTTCCCATTCTATTCGAACAATTTGTAACAAGTGCGCGTACTCTCTACACTTTCTTTTGCGAAACTTTACACCGTTTCATCCAACCAGACAACAAACTAAACGCGGAGACTCTTTTGCATCAAAGATGTATTAATTGTTCCTCATGAAAATTTAATGAAAAGTTAACCGATAACCACTATTTTATATGACATTCTTTCATTCTATAAACTCCCCTTCCTACTAAAAATTTTTCTTTAAAGTATAAACCATCATTTCCTCACACATTAAACAACTGCTCAGGGTTCGGGGATACTTGATCTATTTTTTTTGTTTTTAGCGTTATTTCGAGCGCCATAAATGCATGCCGAATAACCTTAACAGCTATGGATCTCAATTGTAAAAATTCTTCTGTTTTCCTGATGATGTCTTGCTCCAAGACGTGTCCACATCGGGCTGTGGTTGTTTAAAAGTTGATCATTTTTAGTGAATTGGAGCAGTCACGTTTGGAGATTCATATTTCGGTAGTGCCGAGTTGAATGTTTAAACAAGTTTTGTCGTCTGTGTCTAACGTTTTCCTCTCGCCCATCTGAGCAACGCATCAGCTAGGACATCTAGGTGGGCTTTGGTCTGAAAATGTGAAGAAAAAAAGTTTATTTAAAAAAAACCTTTGATAAAGAGAATTATTATTATTATGAGCATTTTATCTTCAGTCAGATAATCCTAGGAATGGTTTGTATCGTTGGCTTACTGTTTTGTAGAACATGCAGGCTTGCAAGTCTTCATCTTCTTTTCCAGGACAGTCAATGAAACCATCACACAAGACATGATCATCAATACAACGATATCTTCCCACTCGGTCAGCCGAAGGACATGCGAATCGTTCCATTCCATCCTCTGCGGGTGGGCATTCTGTAAAATTGAGAAAAACAATGTTAAGTGGAAAACGGTCACAACAATTCTGGCATACAGGTATGTGGTAAAGATAATTCCTTTAGCAGTTTCAAGACGTTATGTTTCGCATGATAACCATTAATGATTTTGATGCAACAGTATGTTTATAAGAATTGCACATTGCACAGTGTATATAAGTGATTTAATATGAGTGATACATTTTAAGTTATATCAGTAATGAATGGTTAAAATTAATACCAAGGACGAGTACCCTTCGCCCTTTGCTTATTATTTCCATTTTTCAGTTTACTACCTATTAACCTAAAAATAGATTTCATATAGCTTATCACAAAGCGATAATAAGCAAATGACACATAACAATATGCATAAGGAAACCGCACGTTGGTTGTTTACCCCTCAGGGATGACTACCCTTATTCTTACCCTCCCACACATTTATGCTTCTTCACACATTTAGCAATAACCAAGGATGAATGCTGGAATTGGAAATGAATTGCTGAGCGTACTTGACGGAGCGAAATGATTTATCCCCACTTAAAAATTATTGGGTTACTGATAAGGTACACCAAGAAAAACCTCCGTCAAGAAAGAGCTTATTTTCAGAATATTGCTAATTTCGGGTTTTATATCCTTCAAACCATTCTTTTGTTATCCAATAGAATGAAAATCAAGTTCCAAGTTCCATGCAGCATTTCCGACATATGTATTTCTATCTAGGTAAGTTTACAAACAACACAACGCCAGCGGCAAACTACAAGTAGGTATTTTTGTAAAAGTGGTATTACCTATTTCATTCGTAGTAAGTAAGTATGCTGGGGTTGAGACAAAAAATTCGACCGCCCAAGTGATTGAGAAGAAAACTAGATTTTCATGACAAAACCTCGTTCAGTAAACTTAGAAAGATGTCCGTTGTGAAATAAAGGTGATCATTATTGTTGGGTGGGCGGCTTTAGGTAACCCGTTAAGAATTAACGACGGAGGTGGACCCTTTTGTATGAACCAATCTAAGGAATTTACGACTTTCCTTAGACCAAGTGGGAGCACGCATATTAAAAGGGCTGAACGTCGGCGATAGATCAAACAGGCTATCATTAGCACCCATATATATGCAAATTATGCTGGCTATTTTCACCAGAAAAAAGCTACTTTTCCTCCAGACATGACTTCCGGACTTTTACGATTGGTACAAGGAATGAATGAAAATGGAGGAATGAGCAAGGACGTATGAGCTGAAAATAGCAAACGCCGGAAGGAGAATATTAAAAAAATCTCTGTTTTATTAACCTCGCATCATTGTAATTAATATCTCGTTCAACTACATACCAACCTAACTCACAATGATCTGATCCGATTCAGAAATTCAGAATTCGCTTTCCGAACTTTTTTCCGTTCGGTCATGATGGATGAGTCATGCATGATGCATGCACAAGAAACCCCTTTCCGTTATACATATATGACAAACCAAGTGTATAACTAATCAATGCAAATAAGCTATAAAAAATTAAACTGGACTGGAGTGGTAGAAGTAGACTGTTCAGATTAACATGCAAATCCACGGCCCTTCGAGACCTACTCTTTTAACGGGAAGCTTTTACTACACAGCTACAAGCACATCTAATAGCAAAGGAAGATCCATCCAGTCAGATACAGATACAACAACTCAAAGGAAAAGGTTTTATGGGCTTTCAGGTCGTCCGTCGCATATTTTATCATGCACTCCCAGTTTTTCAGTAGATACTAGTTTCCACTTTCCACACTTTTGTACGGTTGCATTTGTGTCCACTACGCAACGCCCTTTTTGTAACTTTATACTTTGGAATTTTTTCGCCATGTAAATACAGGTCCATAAGAAAATAGGAGAAAAATATGCATGACTATGACTACATAACTTCACCCGTCATCACTCCACTCAGAAATATCAGAAGAATCAGTAACTCATCGTCAATCCGCTTTTAGCAGTATATCCATGTGTGCAATGCACTTATTCTGCCACCGTGCCACCTACATAGGCTCAATCTCAAGCAAAGAGTATAATTGAGTTGAGTTGAGTACAGTACAAAGGACGAAGCAAGTAGGAAAGAGGAGAGACTAGTGTACAATGTGTACATCTAGTAGAGTGGAAGAGAAACCGAGAAATGGGCAGCAGCATTGACGTTGGCAGACGTTGCCAATGGTTACACCATCGAAAACTCTGCCGAAGTGAGTCGAGCGCCAATCTTGTCGAGAACAGCAACAAAACCTTAAATACTTGTGCTCCTCCACACTCCACTCCACAGTCCACACTCACTCCAATCCTACATCATCAATGTAAATGTAAGTACTATATAGTACACACACAACACACTCCACAGCACTAAAACAATGTTTTGGTGTGCATGTTGTCATTTTGTGGATACATGGTCAACTCTGTCGGCAGATTCACAGATGACAGAAAATAAGAATGTTATTGACAACTAGTATGTACTACTTCAAAACCGTCGTGTGAACGTCATCAAGATTACACATTTATGGTGACCCAAAGGAACCAACCAAAACCAAGGGACATACTTTTCACACTGTATATTACAGTCTGTATTTACATAAACAAAAGCGTTTCATCTTGTTCGTTTTAACTGCTAATCACTGACTGTTAACTGTCAACTGTTGTTTGTGTGAGGAATCATGATTTTCAAAAGTTTGAGATTGAGAGAACCAAGATTTGTCCATCTTAATGGATAGATCTGAGAGCAAGAACAAAATACATTGTGAGCTTTGATGCACTGATTAAAAATTCTCTTTTGTTTAAAATAAAAATATGAGCCTCCATCCTTTTCCAAGAAACCCATCTCTGGGAAGTGGTTCATCATCGTCTTCTACCACGGTCATATCAGCAGTGAACACCACAGCGGGCTCGGCTGCTTTAGTGCCGTCGGATACTGATGAGAAATGTCGAAAAGGTTTGTTCATTGGCTAATTGTCAATCATTTTGTCAATAGTTAAAGGTGACGGTGATATTTGATCAGGATCACGATTGACGATTATCAAAATTGGATGGCTTGTGTTTGTGTCGATAAGCTACAATATATAGCATATGCGTAGATGTTATTGATTATGCTTAATTAAGGTTGAAAGTATGAAAACTACTTGATGACACATGAGTAATTATACTTTTTGTACTTTCAAACTTTGAAATAGCTGTCGGGCGACTTTCGGAAAACCTTTACATAATGGGCAATGAACCATCTCTGGCATTATACTGTCTTCAGGTATACAATATAACTATTTATGATTACAACAGTAAACGTTTTTTTTGACAAAATGTTGATTCTAACTCATTCATGATTAATTTTCATGCGAAGAACACGAATTTGTTCGTATTGTCAGGACTTGTTAAATTACATTGGTTTGGATTTCAGGAACATGTAAGAAAGGAAGTTCCGAATATGATCAAACAAAAAGGAGATTTTGCTGCGCAATACAGAATGCTTCAAGGCACTTGCTACGATTGTGATTACAGCATTGGGTAAGGAAATCCCCTTTTGTACAACTCATCAACTTGGTTCATCTTACTAACGATAACTGAACTCTAACCCTTTTTCTTTAGTTTTTTAAAAATCAAATCGTGTCTAGAATTTATGATAAACATTGATCGGGCTTTGACTTGGACTTATGTATACGAAAACAAGCGGTTAGATCGACTATGATGATTATGATTATTCTCAAGTAAATTTTTCGATATGCTTCATGCTTGCTCGTATCGTAGTAGTAAACATAGTCGCTGTTGATTTATCGTCATCAAAGATCATTAACTGTCTTGACATGCATTTGCATTGAGCATAATCATAGAGATAATAATACAAGAACAACTTGCAAAATTGCAAACAATCAGTAGCCTATTAGCACACGTGATCGCTAAACATGATCAGTGGACAAATGCACTTTAGTGTGTACATTTGAAAATAAAAGAAGCATGTTGATTTAATAGAAATGGATGATACAACACTGCGCGTTGATAGCACTACTTTTACTATTCCGTTAATTTGGTATGGTATGATGATGAGTCGGTTGTTATTGCATTTAGGATTAATGAGAAAACTTAAACATTGCAATTGTGACCTCATTCCTTTGTCTCATGTAGTCTCATTTCGTTTTTATAGGGCTGTCAAGTCTATGGCGAAATCCCAGGAGCAATTCTCTTCAATTCAGAATCACTTGAAAAACGCCCTTTTCCTCAAACAGCAACTAAAGTACGAGGAAACACGGAGGAAAGCCGCAGTGAAAGGGACAAGAAAAAAGTAATTTTCGAGGAACCAGGAACCATTTCCTTTTCTTTGTCAAGCCAACTCCGATTCATCACGCAGTTATCCCTCATTACGTTTCTCGCATTATGGACAACGTTGACGTGATATGCAGTTGACAAACAGTACAGATGGGAGGCTTACTAAACTTAGTTCCTGTATTACTTATTTATTTTTTATTTATTTAATTTTAGATAAAAGTTTTTTCGGGTTCAACTGTGTAAAACTAAACAATCCATGCGAGGAGGGGAGGGAAAATGAAATTCTTTGTGAAGTACATATATACATAAATAGAATATTAATTAATTTAATTTAAAAATAATAATTTTACATCTTATGAAAGTAATTATTCTTGAAATTCATGAAGCCTGTTGATTCATAACTATTTTCTTGTCCTGATGATGAAGGAAGATATAAACCTTCGAAAGCTTGACATTTATATTCAAAATGTTATCATCCGCTGTAACCGTGTTCAATTCTTCAAATATAAATAGAATAGCAAGTGTATACAGTATACCTTGTGATATTTACTTATTTACGGTTAACATTAAAAGAACGAATTAAATCGCTTGCCATAAATTTTAGGAATGCTTCATATTCTTCCCTTGGGTTATAAAAATATGAAATGGTGAATGGGAATTGCGGTAATGAAACTATGTGTAAAAATATCATTATGTGGGGAACTCAGTGAAGAAAAAAACCGCATCATTCACAGCCGGAAAACCAATTCTATATCGTGCGAACATGATCATAATATGCTTTATATGCAATCATTTGAAAGTACTGACAGTAACTTGGGTTTCAAATTCGCATCAAACTTGATTAATCCAACAAGCAGACACTAGCATTGGTCAATTTATCATTTTGATCATACGTATTCCTATAAAGACCCTTTCACCTTTCCCTGTTCTCAAGACAGTCGTCATGTATTAGTGATCCAAGTTTGACCTAGCTCAATTCATTTACGATACTTGCATGAAACTACTGACGATTTATTACAAATTTGTTCAATCACTTTAAGTAAAACTGATGTACAACTTTCTTAGTAATCCAGTTTATGCAAGTTCAAGAAAAGAATAGTACGATATGATTTATACTGAACAGAAATCGACATTAGGTATGTGTTCATAGTTCATACACAATTTCAGTTCCACTATTCCAAATAAACTTTGACAAAAGTTTTATATGCCAGATATTTCACTAAAGTGGCGACCACAACAACAGTTGAGGAAGTAGCGGAGAGAAGTTACTGGTGGCTGGATTGAATGGGATAACATGATACTTTTCCCCATTACCGTTTCCCATACTAGCCCCGGTTGTTCCGCTAACAACCATGCATGTCGAATAGGGGTTTGTTCTTGGCTCGTTGTAACTGTCTACGTTGGAAATAGAACGAGCTGTGAGGGAAAGGTGCTTTCACCTTCACCTATTCCAAATGTGCTCCAGAAAAACTTGTAACAACAAAGTTTTCTAAAAATAGACCAACCAAAGTGTGGCTTCGTTTGATGTAGAAGAGAAGCAAAAGAAAAGAAAGCGAATGCAATGGTGCTGGTATCTCATGACCATCCCTACGCATGCATGTAGAGAGACTCATAGTAAGTAGGGAGTTCCAACTTCCCAGTGCAGTGGATGTGAGATGTTGCTTATCATGTTCAGAAATATAAATGTTTGGTGCTTGAATAAAGGAAAATGTCAGTGTGTGTACAACTTCAAGAAAGCCCACTAGAGAACAGGGCAGCACTTGTAAGAAAAAAATTTAAAGTATAAAAATCTAGACGTAAAATTTTGAAAATAGATGTTAATGAAATACTAGCCCGTAATAATTTATTAACCATCTCTGAACGAAAATTTATGTCTACTATTAAATTTGTTCTTAGGAATCGTAGTGTAGATATTTTTAAGAACTGGTTTGTTGTAAGGCGATAATGTATCTCGTTATTCCAGATGTGAGCTTCCAATATGTAATTCGCAATTGTTTAAAAAATCAGTTAAATGGAACTGTATCTCTAACTGGAATACTGTAATTCAAAAATGCAAACCACCTAAGAAGTTGGAACATGAAGAGTTTCTAGCTGTGGTTAGGCAGTAGTACCTCGTAAACATAGAATAAGAATCAACTATCACACCTCCATGCTCGTAAAACAAAGAGAAAATATGTTTATTACGTAGTATCTCCTTAACTATTATGTTTATATACTGTTATTTTGTTTACAATTCGGACTGTTCCTTGATGATTTTTGATTACTGATTGGCGTATAATCAAACTTGTTTCCTGCAAATTGATTGTACTTAGCATAGTTTGCTTTTTGTATTATTGTGAAAAGTTGAAACTATGTTAAAGTGTTTTGGTAGGGAGAACTATGCTATGTATGTATGCATAAGATTCTGATAACACTTAAAATAAAATTATCTATCTATCTATCTATCTAGAAAATGAGAGTGAACAGGTAAACGAGTATGAGTCTATTGCATTTTACTTTCTTCCTAACGAACGCAATTCCTTTGCAAAAGGGCCGATAAAAAATATATGAGCAATTGTTCTTTTGCAATAATAATTCGGATCTAGAACCTGTCGCTCATTCTGTGCACTTTGGAAAGCATTCATCCAAAATTACTCGCATGTAACTCATACTAACTCACAGACTAAACCGCAAAAAACGCACATTCCATCCAGCTTTGTTAATATATAGTACATTTACAAAGGCTCGCAACCACGCTTTATCATCAGACGAGGACGAGATGATGACAAGAAAACAGAGACGATGTAGGGAAAAGCATTATGAGATGAATGTAAGTTGTGCGGTGCGCAAGTAAACACTGTCATCTCATCTTTCCATCAACAGAGCATACACAAGAGGTTTCTTATTTTTGTTGGCAATGCCCTGCACTTGTCTACAGGGGAAAGAAAAAGCAAATAGCCAGTCGGCATTTTAGAAGAGAGATACACAAAAGGAAATATTACATTTGTGCTTATAATGCCTACAAGCTTTCTTTACTTTCTTTACTTTCATAGCGACTGACGTCAGAGAAGAATGAAATCGTATACCCTAAGTATACATTATGGGTATGTACCTTAAGCATTTCGTAACTCTAACGTTTCACGTTGTACTTACTTAGTCAGTTGGTAAATATGACATACCAATAGTGCACCTAGATTTTATGCATTTTCTACGTACATGAAGCCATATACTTCAGAAACTTCCTTCTTATACATCCTTATCACTTCATCGAAAATGAGATTTGATGTCCCCTGCTTGCAGCAGCTATAAGAAAAAGGTTTGTTTAACCAAACAGGAAGCATAACCGAATTTGCATTTGATAACCTTAATTAATTGAGAAACTTTCTTTTGTATAATGTATTCTCACTCTATCCTTGCGGAGGAATGCATCAAAAGCCAAGCATAATAACGCTTCTATAAGTTTTATGTGATTTGGGAGTCACCCTGTTGTAAACTTTGCCCTGTGAAATAATTGTATAGAGTTGCGAAATCCGCCAGGAGCACATATATCTTGCTGTAATAAGACAGCATGAATGAACAGCTTCAGAGCACTTTGCCACCAGGGACAGGTGTGTCTCGGCTTTTCACACGAAGAAAGGAGTAGTTTCAAGTAAAAGCGTTGCTTTACCCTTTGAAACCCACAACAAAGTTGCAAGGTTAACCAACTCGGTTTTATTTTCCTGTTTCTCCTTTACTTTTATGAGCATCCTGCTACAAATCTAATTAGCAGCCTTGCTCCTCTTTCGTACGTACAGTCGGAATAGCTGTTTTTTTATTTAAATGTTTCTGCCATGTGTAACGTTTTTGAACAAGACATACGACAAGAAAACATTCAAGGCAAGATATACGCAACAGTGATGTAACTATTTATTGAGTCAATACATAATATTCCAAGAGTAGAGTGGTTTTACAAAAGCAAGGAAAAGTATGTGAGTGATGGTGGGAGTAGCATGTGGTCAAAGAAAACGGTATCATTTTAAGTTACCACGCTAATTCACCATCTGGTTTGATCATTCATCCGCATCCCCCTCACGTTTCTTCTCCACGACATGTGTGCATTTTCTAAATGGAGAAATCTAGTGGACTGGAGACACACGTGCGGATTGTCTTTAACGAGCTGGTATATAGGGTTTTATGACACGGTGTTGATCACCCACTTGATATAATATAATATGCTTTCATCTTTATCATCTGTTCATGAAACCTTCAGCTCAGAAAGCCCCTTGAGTTCAGTCAGTCAGACGTGTCAACAACTGAGTGAGTTAAATAGCTACCAGCATATTGAGCAGTCTGTACTATTAGTTTAAATTCTGAGCAGCATTGCTGATTATTTTTGCAAGAGTTTGTGTGCTTACTTTTTCCACTGCTTTCCCTTGCACTACTGCTGTAAATTAGGATTGTAAAGTAATAAATGCCACGAAGCAAAGTCAATTTAATACAGTGTGCAATAGAATATCAATCAGATCGAAAGAGCGGAAAAGTGTATTTACGCATACGGGCAAAGTTTTTGCCTCCCAATATGTGCGAGGAGAAACTACAAGATGTATCTGTAGTAGTGGTATATATGATATACCTTTGCTCACGACATGCTATATTTGGCTCCACCATGTCCATCCAATAATTTCTCGGATAAGCAAACAACACGACACCACAATTTTCTTGTGCATACATACACCTCTTCCTTGACATGCGGTTTATTTGCCAATTAAACTCACCCAGCCAAGAAATACGTGTTGTCATAGACCGAGTGTGGACACAGAGGAGAAGCTGGCGTGGCGAGTCCGCTGCAAGCAAACTGACTGGCACAAAATTCTCCCTCCACAACAGAATAATGTGATAATCGCCAAACTTGCCCTTCCCTGCCACACCGTTGAATTGAAAACCGAGAAAGAGCAACAGTTGTTCGTATGTATTTTTCATGAAAAGGTTCATGCAACAAGAAAGTGGAGCATATATAGATGTACAACAGCACAAAACTCCAGATACTTGCCTACTTTACCGGTGAGGATAAATGTTTTAGAGTGATTAAGAAGACGTAGAAAACACAGAGAGGAGTATAGTGCCTCGCATCCACGACAGGATGAGTGCTTCTTCAAAAATGTATTTCGTGTTGTAAGTGGAAAGCAAGGAGACAGTTGAGTTGTCGAGTGGCAGCGAGGAAATGAATGCAAGTATGTCTCCCATAAATTACTCCGGATTAACGTTCCACGTCTGCTGCTTGGATTACACAAATGGGGAGCTAGTCTATTCCGCTTCTTTCCACTTTTCTTTCCACACTGTTATTTACCTTCTCTTTGTTGTTGTGTCATGAAAAGAGTGTAAAGGAAAGGCGTGAGAAGATGAATTGGGCTTTAGTGAGACAAGAGCTTCTCGAAGGTGTGGGTGGACGCTGAAATGATTAAATTGACTTTCTTTGACTCTCTAAACATGAGGGTTGTACGGTACAAGATTTAAAAGTACATTAAAGGGTCGCAATGTTTCCCATTTCGAAAATGCATAAATAACTAAACGTCTCTACAGTGGTCATTTATTTATCGCTCATAGTGCCTCTCCTCTACCGTCATTAGTCTTTGCTGGCCGAACATTAAGAATACACGGGAGAGTGCTCCATGAACGCTCCCCTCTCCACCTGTTATACCTAATCATGCAGTCATTGGATAAACAGGAATGAGAAAATAAGCAACGGACAGTTGCGGTGCTATTTGGCGGAGAAAGGACACTTTAACAAATGATTATTGCTCTTGAATCGACCATTACTACTACTCCTTTCTCACCTCTTGCTGTTGTGTACTTGCTCTACCAAAGGAAAAGGAACGTCTCATTCCTCTTTTATGTTTTGAAACACGTAGAAGGAAGTCTGGTCGACATTTTCCGGGAAAATATTGCGCCACTTGTGTTCCTTACATGAATTAAAAGTTGAAACACATGTAATTCCTTTGAGCTGACAATATTATTCAGCCGTTGCACAAGCTTAAAATTCAACTGATGAAACAAGCAATGCGTCAGGCGTCTGTTTAGAAAAGTTTACTTTTGCAGAGTGACTGAATATGACTTGCTCACACTTTTTCAATCCTCATCTAAAAAGTTTGTTCTTCAAGTGCACACGTGCTACACTATTTGTGGGTGTTTCTTTTGAGGGAAAGTTTTCATTCCATCACCAAACCAAAACCATCAACTGTGTGGAGCAGTTATAGAGATGTGCATCTCTTGAGCAGAAAAGCCACTTGTGTTTCATGTTTGCCTTTCCTATGATCATCAAAAAGATGAAAACTTTTTTTACAGTAGCAGTTTTTCTAATATTCATGCCTGTCCTGGTTGAAAGTTGAAAGGCTATGTCATATTGCGAAACTCAAAGTACACATCTCATCAACTGCAAACGGCAACTTTCATGCATGCTCAAAGCACCACAATCCTATCTAGTCAGTCATCATCATCACCATCACATCGTTTGAATAAAGCACCTTTTTCATATTCTCCTTGTACGCAAATAGCAAAGTTCAACGGGAAGATGTTGTGGCAATGGAACGATGGAACCTACATATTGGCAACTTATTTTCGCTCACTCCCCCAAAATCTGTGTTGCGAAAATCAAGTTATGTATAGTTGACTTGATATTTTCCCATTTGTCAGTCAGTTTGTTAGCCCGAGGCAGGCATCCTCAATCCTCATCCTTTACTTTCTACATACCTTTTCTACAAATAACGGTGGGGATTGAAGCGGAAGATGGCGGCAGGTAGGCACACAACGAGACAAACAAGTTGCTATCTTGACTTGCCACTTCCTGGAGGCGAAAACAAAAAAGGAGGATAGTATCTTTTCACAACAGCAACCTCTTTGCTTTCCTCTTGTTGACTTTTCTATCATCTCTCTTCCGATGTTCAACCTAATTATTCCAAAACTTCACAAGTACTCTGGGTATTTTGAAGAAAAAGGAAACCACTGTAAGAAGATTGGGGTATGTGCACTTGTTTTCATGTAAAGTCGCAATCATGATATTGAAACCAATTTTCCATTAGCAAGAGGGTGTACGATGGAAAGTGCATTAGTGGAATGGGAAAGTTGGTGAAGCAAAAGGAAAAGAGTATTAGACGCATCACATGTAATAATATCCCATCAAGATTTGCAACGCCAGAAGAGCTGACTCCGCTGAACAAGTGTAACAGATGGAAGCTCGTAGCAGCAAATCCTTAAGGGCTCTTCTCCACCTCCATTTCCCCTTTTGATCGGCTCTGTCGCGGCCGATATGATTGCTTGAGAAAAAGTAGCAAAACATGTCTTCAGTTGTCATCAAAAAATAGATTCGGAGGTGCGGGGGTTGACTGGAATGGGATGTGCAGAATCCTATTAAGACTCTCCTTTGCAAGTGGAAGCTTCTCTAAGGCGTAACTCCAATGCACCTAACATCTCCCAGACGAGGAAGCCAGGGGAAAAAATCCAATAATCCCAACTCTTATGGGAAATGTTTTTTCCCCTCCAACTACAAATAAATTTGTATGCCCACACAGCTTCTCGGTGTAAAGAAACAAATAGAAACACCCTGACAGTACGGATAAGAAGAGATTCAAGCAAAATATAATATTATGTTTTAACCATTCTACTTCCTGGTTTCTTCTCTGGCATTTCGACAGAGCTGTAACGGCTCAGCCCTTTGTTTAAATGTTCGTAACGTCGTTCTAAGGCAAATTGACGCAGGAGCACTAGGCACTAGGTCAGTTTTGAATTTACTAGAGCAACAAGTTCAAAGGCGGTGGCTCTAATTTTGGCAAATGAATAAATTCGACGAAATATTCTGAGATATCTGTTCTTCCAGCCATTCGAGGTCATCATGATCAGAATGTTTATTTTTTTCTGATGTTCGTTTTGAGATTTGATTGGACATTAAAGATTGGCGGAAAGAACAAATATGTAATGCACGAGTAGGTGAAGTTGCGTCTATACAATTGGAAAAATTGGCAAAGTTGGCTTTTGAGAATACAATACATAAAGTCTCAACCTGATCCTTGCTAATTACGTAAAACATGTTTCTAACAGGAAGAAGGTCGACCGTTAACCTTTCACTTGAAGTTTTATGGATGGCAAAACTCGTAGGCAATAAAATACGAGAATAATAAAAGCGTAATAATAATACCGTATTGACGCAACATTCAAAAGTACCTCCAAGATATTCTCAAGTTCATTAAAGTTTGTAATAAAATGTCGAGAAATTCTTGAGCAATAAGAAGAACGCACACAAACAAACAAGTAATAAAAGCTGTAGCTTTTCTAGTTTGTAATAATAATAATCAAGGGGAGCAGGTTTGGATTGGAAGGTTGAAGCAGAGCAAAGAATGAAGGCAAATGGAATTAATAGAGTGAAGGCTCAACATCTCCAGCATGTAGGAGGATCACAAATGTGAAGGAATGCTACTCACTCAAGATGACTATGAGCTCTGCTGACATTTTTAGCTCGCATTTTCCCCTCTGCTATTCATAGACCAAAAATAGAAGCTCGTCTCAAAATATATTTACCAGCCTACCTCCCGATATGAATATGATTATGAAAGGGAACATTCTTCTCAACTACCTCCACTTTCTAACTATACTTTTCTTTTCATTTGAGTACATTTAGCTGGAAAGCCAGCAGGGGTTTCTCGGAGAAAGTTAAACGACAAGAATGCATGAAAGTAGGAGATGCAAATGAATGAGACAATCCACACGCTAAAGTAACATAGAAATGTAAAACAGGAAGGACTACGGAACAGAAAAGGACTATCCTTAGACAAGCACCTCGTAGTAGTAGGGTACGTATTCTACACACACGTTTGATACTTGGTATAGCACAGCACAGATATAATGTCATGTATTATAAGTGTTCGAATCCAACTCTACTACTACTAGTTCCAGGCTCAGCTACTTTTAAAAATCCCAACATTCCCCAACCCAGAAATAAAACGCATGAAACCTCCGCGAACGAAAGTAGTTAAAAGGATTATATCTCCACTACCCTTTTTCTTGATTGGATATAATAAAAGAGGAAAAGAGTAAAAGAGGAACTTGGAGAGCGTTCTTGTGTAATAACTAAAGCAAACTTTTTATGAGGCACAAAAGTAGAGGAATGATGGAGATGTAATACGTACCGCTGTTGGTTTCTCATTGCGTGTCTTCTCCAGTTTCATAATATCCTACGCAATAATATTATATGACAGAGGTACTGCTGGAAAATATCAAAATATGACATGCAGAGTAAGTTTCAATGTTTTTCTGCATGTGTAAGTGTTGCAACATTGTGGGCTGTTCTGGAGGAGGTTTCTTGAATAAGCTGGAAAGAGACGCTTTATTTATCCAGTCCAGAATGGGATGAGAGTTCCAGGTTCCAAACAACTTGGATTCATGAATAAAAAATGTATTACCGTATTTACCTCTCTCAGTTCGATTAACATTGAGTAATGCTTCAACTTCTCTGCATCCACAAATATGATCTTTGTATTTCAAAAGGTGAGATTGGAATTGGATATGCATATGTATCATAAAGGCAATTTATCCAGTGTTTTTCCGTAGTCTCAAGATACAACAAGAGTTCCCCTTTCATTTTCATAGAATTAACGAGCAAGCTCTGGGCACTATTCTTCATGTTTGTTGAACTATTTCTATTCCAAGGGAGCGAGACTAGGCACATTGAATAATCAAAAGAAAACAAAAGAGGTACTTGAGAAGTTATTTCCGGAGAAGAGGACAATATAAACGGTTGGCTGGTTTGAATGAATCTTTTCCCTAAGATGCTTGACAATGTTGAGGAGGAAAGGGAATAAAGTCCAATTTTTTTACAATTCCCAAAGGAGCACTATTCTATAGTTCCCTTTTACAGCTACGCGCAACGCAGCAAGTGTATATATTGAGTTTGGCAGTAAAAAATGTGCAAAAATGAGTCTGCAATCTGCAACAGTCTTAGTCAGTCAGGCAGGCAATCTGCGAGTATGTGTTGCCAGGAATATCCTCCTAAACTCTTGCGACAGAAAGGAGACACTTTTATCATATCTCGTGATGACTCTCGGAGCGAGCATCGTATTGCGGAGAAAAAAATCGCAAATTCCATTCATTCATTCATTCATTCAGCTGCATAGTTTCATTGAGAAAAGGGCGACGAAAAAGTGCGGCAGTATGTGGAGCAGCAAACAATGCAGTGAAGAAAAGAGCACCCTCTTTTAGAATATATGGTTCGTTTCGTTGTGAGTGTTGCACACGAGCAGAAACGATAATGTCGAGGACACAGGTACCTTCTTCTTGTACCACTTTTCAAAAGAAGTGGATGGCTTAGTGAATGGGCCAAAATATTACATGGCCAACTGTGACCGCATATTATACCGAGTTGGAGTATGTAGCATGGTAGCTATTTCGTAGTTAGGGAGTCCACTATAGAGGAACACAAATGTCGGTTCTGGTATAAATGTTACAGAACTCTCTATGTATCCATCTGCATCAGTTGTGCATCCCTATGCCGCAAAGCCCATGAATGAATGGAAAATTGTTGAATGGGACAGGTGTTGCTTGTTTGCACTTTGCAAAAAAACCTTCGACTCGTCTTTCACCCATTTTTTCACTTTCTCATAGTGCCTCTGCCTCTCCAGTAGGTTGAAATTTTAAACATGTATGAAAATGAATAAAGCCGTTGAATCCACCCACGTACGTCATCACAACCGTTCGTAAGGGAAAATACTTATAGTGAGATGCCGAACATGTTAATATATGCCGGGAAGATATGTACACGTGTATCTGTATGTATTTGACTTGGTTTCCCATATACATATCACATGGTTGAGTCGCCGCACTATCCGAGATTTTCCCCGTGAATGAGCAACTTCCCCTTCTTGTTCTATCTTGCTCGCCACAGATTTCCCCGCTAACATTTTTTTTGTCTGAGCCGCGTCTACTAAACGATCTTGCCGTCCTCTTGCCGTACAAAAGAAAGCAAGTGAAAGTGAGCGACCGAAGCTACGACTAAATGTCGTCGTGGTACACAAATCTCATAACTATGTTCCATCGGAATGCGTTCTTTATCTCTATTGGTAGGTTTTCGTTCTCTGGAAGTTTAAAGACAACTGCATCCATATCTCGGTCGGAGTGTTGTGGACACACACACTGCAGAAAACCCTGATGAAGTGAGTTTGTGCGACAAGAAGAGAAAATCATGCCAATTTCCCGACACTCATCGTTTGGCAATGGATAAAGTGGTTGAGTGACACGTATTATGGGATGAAGGGTGCGAGTTGTCTATGTTGCGTATGGAATGGAGGGATGTTGCAGCGAAGCAAATTCTGCACTTTCGTAGGCTCCGCCGAACTGCCGACTCGAGGTGATTACGTTGGGCTGGTTGGTGGAGACAGAAAAATTGCTATTATTTGAGGAGCCAGTCTCTATTTGATTTAGAATATAAGGAGCAATGTTGAAGGTTCAGCTCCTTCCAGCTACACACTCACTCCACTCACACAAGAGACACGCTGACTTGGATTTGATGATTTAAGAAAGGAATTCAATTAGGGCTAATTGCTTCATGACTACACCAGAATGAGTAAAGGGAAGAAAAGGTGCACCGGTACCTACACGTACTTTCCCTCTGCGTACAACCGTTCATACCCACTGTATGCATGTATGCCAACAACAGCTAGATAGAGTTGAAGGACAAAAAGAAGAGGAAACGCCGTTTACCGATAAATGATGATGAGTACATGAATGATTTCCATCTTCAGCCATCCAGAGTTCACGGCATCGTCTGTACCACACTCCCTCTGCTTAAGTCTAGTAAGGCAACCCAAGTTGGAGCCATATAAGCCTGGAAGTTTAGCAACCTGGAGCCAGAAGCTCATTACTTTTATTGCGTACCTGAGTGCGGCGTTTCTTTTCGGTGCCGTGAAAAAACTCGCTTATTCCCACTTTTGTTATTCACTAGATGCGTTTCTTCTCTCCGAAGCACACACACACACATCATGACAATCACTCAATGTTTGACTTTCTAAAACCTTCCAATTCATCAAAAGCTTTTAGCGTCATTCCTTTCCCAAGTCGGTTGTCGTCGTCTTCAATATTCCCGCATAATGGATTGTTGTTGTCGGAAGGCTTTAATCCAAGACAAAGGACTACGGAGACATGATTGAACACGGATTACAATTCCCCTAAAGTGCCAAGAAAAATGAATTGAGCTAATCCGGATATTTTTAGACTGTGAGGAATAATTACTGTACAATATTCCTATGACTGGTGATGATCACATCAAGTAAAAGAAATAGTAATGCATTCCAGGCTGTCCTCGCCCACCAAGTCCACTCACTTGGGTGGGATCCTTGGGCTAGGAATTTCCTATCAGCTCATTTAGGAAAAACGGATAAGTCACATGATGATGAGTTGAGAAGAATGAAACTAAGTGCTCAACAGTTATATATATTACATCCCGATATGTGCATCAGGGAATCTTATGAATGGAGGATATTGTCCATGAAGTGTTGCACTGTGAGGGAGTGAAACAACTCCACTTTTCCCAATCTCTTTCAAAAGCTTTGGCGAAGAAGGCTCACATTTTTCCTCCTCCCCTGACTCATTTCATGTATGATGATGTTGGATGGGTTACGGACTGAGCCATTTACATGTGTTCCAACTTCCCTTCTATATTGTGTGCCTAGGTGTACATTACCATTTTACTACTCCAGCCACCATCATCATCATCCTGTTCCCCTTTGATTTCGCTGGTAACAGGGAACGAGAAATAAGAGCGAAGGAGTCTTGTAGTGACGTCATGGATAGCTGGCACTCTGCCAACCGGACATCCCGGCGCCCCGGGATCCCAAAAATACCCGAAAAACGTATGTGCATTTTTGTGTTCATGGCGGAACACTAGTATCCCGATAGAAGGAAGGGCTTTCATAAGCTCGTGTAACATTCTTTGGTGAAAATCCTCCCGCTGACTCTCTCCCTCTCAATGAATCCGATCCGACGAAAAAAGTGTGTAGCTGCAAGAAGTTGTAGTATGATGATGACGATGATGCTTTCACTTCACAACTTTTTTTGGCCACATTCACTTGGCCCACTATCAAAAGCTATACCACTATGAATATATTTTTTTGTGTCTTACATATGACGACCATCCAAAGTGATGTGATCACGGCGTGATATGATATTTCTCTCCGACGTTCTTTGAATATTTATGTATATGTTTTGCTATGCGCGTGGGTGGATAACGAACATGGATTTGTGCGAGCTGTGAAACAAGGAAGAAGAGCTACTTCCAATGTTATCTTATGCTTACCCTCCTCCTATCTCATACCTCATCTCCTGTAATGGCATTTACTAGTGGTATATAATAATAACATTTATAACATAAAGAAATTCTCGTTTTCCTATTTTTCTTTCTTCACAAGACTAGTAAGATATCGGCTTTTTCCTTCGTTATTTTTATTCGACAAGATATACCATCACGATACTACCTCTTTCTTTATGTAGGAAAGTATGGGAAAGCGACTTTCCATGACTTTCTCTCAATCCGCTTGTGGGGGTGGGAGCCTTTCTAAAAGCCTTTTTCCTTCCATCTTGANGCGACTTTCCATGACTTTCTCTCAATCCGCTTGTGGGGGTGGGAGCCTTTCTAAAAGCCTTTTTCCTTCCATCTTGAAATTAAAAGAAGCGCACAACATGCAAATGAGGAACAAAGCAAATAATAGTTTTTGCTTGGCGAATGAGCCAGGTAAGTCAATAGAGTTTCTTTTTCAACTGGTGCCATATGAAAAAGTCGTTTGAGGATGACTGTTAAAATTCACCAAAGTCATTGAGGAGTCTTCTCTCTGCCGTATTTCAATCTTGATGAAGATGGACCTCGTCCGAAAAAATAGACTCTCTCCTTTAGCCATTTAGTGAGAGGAAAACTCTTGCTCTAGAAAAAGAAAGTTGGGTTGTTCCTAGTCTAAAAATAGAGCGCGTTTGAGAGCAAGTGTTGAATAGAATGGAGCAAGTGTAGTAAAGGGACCACTTGACCAGCATCTCAATGAGACTATTAAGGAAACACAAAAGACGTGTAGAGCTCACAGTTTCATCTGCCTACGGGAGAGAAACACTCGACTATTTTGGCTCACTGGCTACGTGCAACATGGAACAAAGCAACTATTTCCAGGCACACAGCCTACATTTTCCAACGTGGAAGGTGAGAAAGCAAAGCAAAGCAGCTATATTTGTTTCCACGTATCACT
>JAHZNA010002385.1:0-18764 GCA_027743935.1 Sinodicranocentrus sp. ZH6
GTCAAAAAGTTCCGAATTTACTCGGAAAGAAACCTTCACTTGACCAGACCTTATACCAGATCTCCCTTCGCCAGGTATCCTAACAACTAAAGTTAACTGATCTTGCCTCGACAATTAAAGTCGACTGGCCTTGCGCCAATACGATGCACATTGGAGTTTGCATAATGTTTCATCACGCATCGTTCACACGAAATAAAAAATAGATACATACTACGGATACAGCGTTTACACCTTTCGTTACTGATTAAAAATGATAAAATATTATTGAGTTCCAGCATTTCTGACAAAACTTGTCAGAAATCCTATGCAACAGGCAAATATAGGAGAAACACGTAGTCCAAGTCTTAAGGAAAGATATGCCCAGCAGGGTACATAAGTACGACTACATATTTACATTGGGAATTGGGAATTCTCCATGAAGTAAGCTGTGATGCTGTGCTGATACGTTATCCACCATCGTCATGTATCATCACATTTTGTGAATGTGAAATACAAAAACTCATATCAAGCAAGAAGGATTGCCGATTTACTTAAGGTGGGTTTGCTTCAATATGACAACAGTCATGTACCAGTCATGGGAATCATAATTTCTTTAGTCCACAATCCGCAACCCACATGTGAGAAGGAAAATTCGATAAAATAACTTGAGCCAGCACTCAACACATACACATGATTGCGAAATCGACTCATCCTTATCCTTGAAAAGTTTTTTTTGCTTATAGCAAATAAGAACATCACGTTTTCCTGTAGTCTTCAGTTTGTGAATTGTGATTAATGTCGGGATTTCATTGGCGTAAATTCTTTTCATGTTACAAAAATTTTAGAAACTCGAATTATTGTAAGATTTCTACAAAACCGACAGCTGTTACTGGTGGCATTGTAAGTCACATATTATGTCTTGATACTAGCTAAGAATCAAATAGGGTTATTGTCTAACTAACTTGTTCTATGGTTCTTCGTTTGATCCTGATTTCCGTTAAAAGTTGTGTTTTCGTGTAAAATCATTTGTGTGGTTTTATTGTTTTTCAGCTTGCGTTAGCATTACTCACAGGATTAGCTCAAGAGAGCAAAGGATCTCAAGCTGAAGGTGGTTTTTGTAAGAGTCCAATAAATAGAAATTCCAGCATGCCTAAGAGAATTCCCTGTGCGTTTATACCCCACGGGGGCGGGCCCTTGCCGATTCTCGGAGATAAGCAACATATAGACATGGTAAACTGGTTGAGCAAATTTACAGGCGTGTTTTTGAGCGGTGACAATAAGCCAAACAGTGTTTTGGTAATTTCTGCTCATTGGGAAGAAAAACAAACAACAATACAATCTGGGGAGACGACCGAATTGTATTATGATTATTACGGCTTTCCTGAAGAATCATACAATCTTAAGTACTCCCTTACGGGTGCGACAGAACTTTCCAAACGTGTAGTCGAGTTACTGAAAGCAGCCGATATACCGCATAAAGTGGATAAGAAGCGGGGGTATGATCATGGAGTGTTCATCCCAATGAAAATTATTTACCCCGATGGGAAAATCCCTACAGTGCAACTTTCATTGGTGTCAGGTTTAGATCCAAAAACTCATATTAAACTTGGAGAAGCGTTAGCACCCCTGAGAGATGAAGGTGTTTTTATATTGGGGTCGGGAATGTCTTACCATAATATGAGGGGATTTAGTTCTTCAGAAAGTAATCGCGACAGTGAACCTTTCCATGAATATCTCAGGTCTTCACTTACACAGGCAAGTTGTTATGAGTCGAGAAAAGAAGCTTTGGAAAAATGGGCTTCCGCTCCTAAAGCTCGTGATTGTCATCCAAGGGAAGAGCATTTAATACCTCTTCATGTCATTCTTGGAGCTACCGTAAATGATGACAATATCAGTGCTAAAGAGGAATTTTATGCCGATGTTGCTGGTGTGAAATGCGCCGGTTACGTTTTCAAATAAAATGGTACTGCAAAACACCACCAAGACCAACATTATTTCGAACTACTTTACGGGCTTACTTTCATATTTCAAGGTGCTCATGTTAATATTGAATTAAGAATTAAATACTGGTGATGGTGACCAATTTCATGGGATGCCCAACAATAAAGATGACAATGAATAATGAATTATTATGAATTGTATTTTACAGAAAACATTTTTGCGTATCACTGAGTTTTCGATTTATTCATTTAGAATCCTAAGTTGCATTCATATATTTGTAGTATTAAAATTAAAAACTTGGTAATAAACTTTATACATTATTTATGGAATCACGTTTCGTTAGTTTAGTTTACGAATTTACTTTTTTATCAAAGAGACTATCCATTCCAGTCCTTGATATAGGCCTTCGCCCGTCAATGCACAACAGGGCTGAATTTGCCATCTTTGAGTTCGGAGGGAAGTAAGATTTAATCTGCAAGGGAAGTCAATGTTATTAAAACATTGAAATAGTTAATTAATAAATCATAAATCAACCATAATTTGCTTACTCTTTAGATATCGTGGCAGGACTAAGGGAACCCTTAACGTCTTGTTTATTGGCATATATCAAAAACGCAGCATGTGACAACTCTTCCTGAGCGACAAGCTTTTCCAACTCTCCTTTTACTAAGGAAAGTCTTTCTGAATCAGTCGAATCTACCACTAGAATCACAAACTGTAAAAAAATGTACAAATACTCTATAATTTATACACCTCACAATTTACTGACACCTTCCCCAACGAAACTCAATCTTAATAAATACAAAATTGGAACCGAATGATTGAGGTACACCTGGTATATACACGCTGTCACAACAATTATATATGATTGTCCTGAAGTTTTTGATAAATTAATATTTTATAGATATTAACCTTCATTGCCGAACAACGACCACAGCTTCGAAAAAAGGATACCCATCTGGATGCATTTGGAGCAAAATTAATTGCTCCTCACTAACATTTAACAATTTCAACGTAAACAACACTACCGAAAAATCTTCCTAAGCAAACCGGTGAGTTCGGACTTGTTTCTATTGAACACAACACATAAAAGTTTTGTAGAGTATTATCCGTATTCCTGTTCAGATTTTATGTTTATCATGCATACATGAGGAAAAGAGGAGAACTGTGACGCCTGCCGCCCATTAAAGTAATCTTGAATTTAGAGTCTAAATTTTAGACCTAAATAGCCCGAAATACGATTGACGTTAGGCTATATACGACGTATATCTTGATTGTTGAAAGTGAGACCACACATCACCAGTCACAAGTAAGTTGATAATTATTGTAATGCTGTCTAACGCCACGACATCAAGCAAGTTAACACACAACGCAGACAAAGGATGAACTATCGAGTGACTTCAGTACTTCTGAAGAGCTGTCCAACAAATTTGAATGTTGAATGTCACTTTAATCAATCCGATTTCAAAGAGGAATCCAAACTTTCACCAATAACTACGGCATCCAAACCGCTATTAGCCTGCTTCGTACTTATTGGATTTTCATGATGGGAATCCTTCAGATGATTTGTACTCCGTCGCCTGTGTGTCCTGTTTCCGCAATATAGAAAAATAAATCTTTGTTAACGTTCAGAATTATCAGTTTAAAACATACAGTATTTTAGTATGCATGTATTAATTATTAATGTCAATGAATACATAATATTTTTTTAAACTGCTAAACCGCCTAACCCTGCTACGAACATAAAAGTTCCTAATTAACACTTCACGACCTCAAAATTGTGACTCTATCTAACCTTTGCAACCCAATTCTAAATGAACATCTCTCATTGCCATCGCCTCTGGGAACCCTTCCTGCCACCCCTTGCACCTTACATTTTACAAGTTACAATGCAATGCTATTGTATTTGAATTTCCACATTTCACATTTATATAATGTGTGATGTGATTTAAAGTGAGTGTGAGTGTGAAGTCTAAACTATGAGCTCTACTTCTGACTTGAACACCATCAACCGTAATTGTATGTGGCGTAAGTATTATTTTTGTTGTACTAGTTACGGAATCAGAGGAACATATGCACATAAACTGTAAACAGAATCAAAGAGGGTTGTTATATTATTACTTAAATCTCCACGACACATTAATTATTAGATAATTTATTGTACAACTAACTCCCTCGTAATACAATAATTATTTTGCTCATCAACGATTTATTTGCCTTTGTAGAGTAATTATTTTACGTACACTTTATATTATTTTCATATTTGCAAAATGTACGTGAGGCTCACTCAACACTTTCAACTATATCTTGATATAAACCAATATTAATACAACATACACACATTATTACCTATTTTGCTCAGTGATCTGTATTGTGTTATCCTTAATGGCTATGATTACCTTTTGTATTTGCAGCATTGTAACATATCGGCTACATTTTATTTAACATATTTGTTGTCTTTTCTATATTGTAAGTTTCTTTTCACGTTTGTCTTAACGTTCTCATTTTAGCATCTGGTCCACATTAAAACTATCTATCTGAAAGTCTTTGAACTGAAATCATATGTATAGCAACCAAGGTAGTAATGAAGCCTCGAAAATGCATTACATTACAAATACCAAAAATATATCAACACATCATACATATCAACATCAGCACAGCACAGCATTTGTGACTGCTTGAACTTGGCGGATATGGTTTTACAGAGATTTGCAGGAGTAAGGTATCACCTTTTACTTCAAGACACAACAACCATCCAACAAAAGTACGGCACAGGCACAATTGACTACTACTACTACCTACTGTTCTTAAGAAGTCAATTTCAATGTAAACAGGCAAGGAAAAAACGTCACTTGATGCAGGGATTTACATGAAAAGGATGGTAGAGGCGTCCTGCCTTACCCATGTAAATCCCTATAACAGGTACCATTTATTCCTTGCCTGGCGGGAACTAGGTAAGAATAAAGGCAGCAGTACCTACTACTCTAGATATTTTTCAAACAGATATGCATATACATGTATTCAAATCAAAGTCTTATTATTTTTATGAAAGTAAGTTTTGTTTTGTGGAACAATTTAATGAATTCTATGAAAGTACAAAAGTACCTCTGTGAATATTAGTTACTTTTTGCTTTACTTACTTTGTTTTGTTAGTTGCAGTATTAAGCGCTGTCGTGTCGTCATATTACCTGACTGATAGTACCTTTCTGATGAAATCATATCTCTCTATATTTAGATGATATCAAATTTTATGAGCTTGAAGGTTACATAATATAGAATATGAAGAGACTGTGGCTGAGTTGGCCCACCATTAAGAACCACGAATCACACGCCGGAAACGGATGAAAATATAAGAAAATTGCAGAGTATCTGTAGCGCATCCATGTAAATGAGTACATACAATTAGCTGTAAAATGTAATTTTTATAAATTGTTAAAAATCTTTATTTCATCCCACATCGTCATTTGTTCACCAAGATGTACTTTAAAGACATACTACTGTTTTCTTGAACTAGTTGTACTGGCAATATATTTAAGCTGCTTCCTACTTACATTTCACAGTAGAATGAGAATGATGGTCGCGTTTGATTTGGACTTGCGTGGTAATAGCTTTATATGCAGATCATTACATTAATTATTCAATACAGTAGAGCTTTAGCATACAGTACAGCATGGCCACACATCTTTTTTACATATTAAAACCACGCACAAGTCTTCAGGTATATTATTTTTTAAATTGTACACTACTGATTAATCTGAGCTGATTATCTGGAAAGCTTGTGCAGCTGCGACAGCAGCATATAATTAAAATTCATTTGTAAATTTAAATCACACTCAATTCTAACTACTTAAACTTTGAGCTTGGGAAAATCTCAATTACAAATATAAGCCATCACGAAATGGTTCTCTGTGAAAATGTTTTACCAGGTTTTCATGAATGTGCAGATGACACAGTTGACAATACAAAGTACAGCCCAGCACCCATCGGAACATAGATTGAAAGCAACTACCATCTTAAATAGAAATTACCGACCAAATAGAAGTAGCTGACAACCGCAGACAAAATATACAGTGTGCATAAGTAATATCACATAAGGTGCAAACGGGAAAATAAACCAAGTTGTAAGTAATATCAAGAAAATGGTTATGCATACAATTGAAAAGATTCAATAACTTAAGATATGTAAAATCATTTTATTTAAGTAAACTTAAAAAAAGGATTAACCTTGAAGTGGGAATATGACTGCCGTTATTTATATCTAGTGTAGCCATCTAAAGCGATTTGCAACACGTAAAAATATCATTTCGGAGGGTTGGTATATAATTATATAATAAATGCACTTTATGATTATACCTACTTGTCATTTTTTGTGTCTTAGCTTAACTATTTCATACTACACATAAGTATTTAAAATTTATTTAACATTAACAAGGATACTCTACAGTCCTCGTAACAGACTCGAAAGTATTGCTCATGCCATATATTGAGCGTGACGCATGTGAAAAATAGAGTATTACATAGGAGCCATCAAAGTTTACACTTGTTTCTGGAAATATAACTGAATACTCTCCTGGACGGTAATCTGGACCAGTACTGTCATTTGAGTCCTCTAAATAGTCATGAACATTATTCTTCGGGGAGTAAACGTAAGCAACATACTCGTCTAAACTAGAAAAATCAGCTTTGAACAATGCAATCCAGTCATCGTGGGATGTTTCCAAAGTTGGACAGATTTTGAAAAATACTTTATTCTCCTCATTTGTATACCACTGCGTGATGCTATGAAACTCCACCAATTTTTCTATAGTAGGTCTGAATACTTTGATTTGGAAAGCTGCCGTGACAGGACGATGATCGCTTGATCGGTAGTTCATATGAGATTTGTAGCTGAGTCCATCAATTTTTAAAGTCACATTGTCGTAAGCGTTTGTGTTCACATGATATAAAATTCGATCAACCCATCCTGGTCGCCGCTTTGTGTCGTAGCTGTCAACACCAGTTTCAAATTTAAAAGTTGGTGGAAAACTCACTGCCATTTCACTCAACTCCGAGAATGCATCTCCTGTTCGTCTCACTTTTGTTAACTGATCGTATTTCATCAATTCCTGGCCTTTGCCCTTGGAAATCATTTCAACGATTTCTGTACATGTTAGGGCACCATCCAAACGGAAATTCAAATCCCCGAACCAAAATACATAGTCATGAAACAGGATATTGGACGTTTCTTGGTATGAGAATGACTGGCCAGTTAAAATGTTCTGATAATCATCCACTCTCTCTTGACAAAATTGGTCGTGTGGTGTTAAGTGGCAATTCACTAGACAAATGGAACATCCATGAATCCCTAGTCGTATGGATACAGCACCTTTATTCCCCCACATTCCCCCAAGTCCACGACGGGTCCACAATGTTTCAACGTCTCTTAAGAATGTCAAGTGACTACGCTTTAAGAATAAACTAGTCACTATACCCTGCATTCTGAGAGTATGAATTTTTACTAAACCAAGGGGTGTAAGCATATCTTTAACTTTCGTAGTCCATGGGTCATCAAATAAAGCATCCCAAACTATGTTCTGTGGCTGGGCCTTAACTTCTTGTAAGCCTATTACGTAAAGATCTGGGACGTTAATATACTCAGAAGAGGAACGGTTCCCTGACTCTAACCCCAACAGTTGCTTAAAATCCTCATCGGAAGCTGGAAATTTGGTGCCGACGTTGTAAGTGAGAGCGTATATTGTGAAGTCTTCCATGTTGATCGCCTTGCAACTTTACAAATTAAACCAAATACCATGGGTTTTCACTTCAGGAAGGAAAACTATTAAGTATAAAAAAATTAAATTTAAATTAGTGAAAAGTGTGAACTACATATGTACTGATTGATAATTGATTGATATATGATGACTATTCAAAATTTCTAATATGCCCATCATGTTGGTTACTGAAAAGCTTACCACGGGACGACCCGACCGACCAAGGACAACTATCTTAAGCTGATTCGTTCTGTGATCCTACAAAGTTTTCCCCAACGCTAATGATAATGAATTCTAATCTGCAATAGTAATCAGAATCAAAAGTAAATTTTTTGCAGCTATAGCAAATTCGAAACAGATACACCAACCATTTGACCTCATTTGGGAAACAAACTTAGGGAAAGAAGTGTGCAATAGTGTGCATCGCGTCAATATATAGTCCATAACGTGACGTAAGTACCACCAATCTGCTCACAGAGCGACTTTATCCGACGAGGGTAGGTAATTACCATAATCATTTATTTATCAGGTTTTACACACAAAAGGAAACCAGCTCCTTCCTGCTACATCCAAAATCCCAACTTTATTATCCAAAATCATGCAAGCTTTTAGTACTGCTGGAT
Organism: Sinodicranocentrus sp. ZH6; assembly: GCA_027743935.1. Lineage (NCBI taxonomy): Eukaryota > Metazoa > Arthropoda > Collembola > Entomobryomorpha > Entomobryidae > Sinodicranocentrus > Sinodicranocentrus sp. ZH6. Next base: position 8,294 of record JAHZNA010002385.1, read on the forward strand.
AGATATATGTAAATATATACCGATTACCGATGTGAGCTTTAATGATTGAGGTAGCCATTTTTGGAAAATAATTATATAATATGCATGTACTTTATGCGTTCATAGATATTGTAACTGAGTCACACATTGTCACATATAGAAAGCGTTTCGAAACTCGAAATAAAATATGAGAACTGACGTGAAAGAAATAAAATAACGAGGTGGCACTCAGTTCACATATCTAATAATATTCAAATTTTATGTCAAGTACAGATTTTAATACAGCGCATCGCAACCTGAGAATCCATTCGAGAGAGTGTTATTTTTACTTTATCTAACTTTCAGTTTCAGTTAATACTATATACTCACCTTGAATTTTGCTAGTTTGTTTCCCTGTCTGTCGGTCACCACAATTTGCACACACTGGAATGCAACGGCAACACCGTTGACGGTCAGAACTTAAAACAAATCCCCAATACTTTTTTTCTGGATTAAATGATTATGAAACCAAATGCAGCGTGACCTTTTCTGTTATATAATTTAGACTCTTAGGGCTTGGTCTCAGAAAATTGGAATCAAGTAGCACCACAAATGTACACCGTTCACGTTAGTAGATTAATGTCCACTTGTACTCATACTCCTGTTTTGTCTTCTCAAGAGTTTTGCTTTAGATTTAATTTATGTATTTTTATTTCTACTTTGTACAGATTCAGATTGAGCCTTTCTTATAAAAGGTTAATTTCACACACAGAGAAAACAAATTAGCTTTCATTAAATTTACATTCCAGCTAACTTTTGGAAACCAATTTATACAACTAAATATAAGTTGTTGTTTTTTTTGTTTTTTTGTGGATGTAAAAACGAGGTATAGAAAACACCCTCACCCAACTGTATTTATACTTGTATATACGATACGTGAAACAGACGGCAGACAGGTGTGTAAACATGAAACAAGATCAGGGAGAGTAAGTAACAAAAAACTCACAAGAAATACAAAATACCATCCTACGAGGGTTAAGAATGTTAAGATATACCAGTAGTGATCCGACAAAAACACAGAAAATCCGACTCAGCTCTGATAAGACTACAGAAACGATATACATTTATATATACTGGTCTGGTACACATTACATACCAAAATGATAAAAAACAACCTTTGTATTTACGCGTGTACCTTGTACTTCTGCGCTTCACTTTCATCATCGTGATATACCCATTCTAAATTCTATCATGCATGTGCACATCACACAATCACACCAAGAAAATTGCAGACTTACGATTAGACTTCGAGGATGATTATGATTATATTATGACTATGGATGACACTGAAACGTGTGAGTTTGCAATTTTTCCTCATAGTATTTGATGCTCAAGAAATGCACACTTTAAAAGCACACACTAATTCACTTAATTCAGCAGAATCAACCGGATGAAATAACTATTCACATTTAACATTTATACTTCGCATTTCGTCCAGGATCTACGTACAAGAATAGCTAGTATAAGCCAACACAAGCAAGTGCATTGTGCAATTTATCGATATAAAATAGGACGGTGAATTGTTGGTTTACGGCTTAGCTGGAGATTGGTCGACATGAATCTTTAAACTAATTTCTTCGCAAGCTTAGAATTGAAATGAATATAAAACAATCAGAATAAGCTGAACAAATATGTCCTAGTTTATAGTATAGTATATTATCGACTTCTATATAAATCTTGTGGTAACGAAACATAAGGATGTTAGTATGGCATACATATATAATCTATGATATCATATATGTAGGACAATCAACTTTTTTTAAAATGTGAAATCGTTTACCTAACAAAATTCCACACGAATCCTGGTCCAGTTTCGCTCTCATGTCATTCACTATTCACATTCCATCCTTGTGTGAACTAAACGCAGCCAGAAACACTACTGACGACAGAGAATACGCGTTCGTTCGACAGTAATAAACTTTTCTTGAAAGATGTTTACCTAAACTGCTATAAATATACTTGTACATTTGACTTGAACTCGAACTGTTTCGAGTTGTACTCAAACTAAGCAAGAGCAAATAAGTCTCACGAACATGATCAGCCATTTTGTGTATTAAGCTTGTTGTAAGGATAATACATGATGAGGTGCTGATCAAGAATAGATAAGAAAGGAGATGGTTTCACATTCACATAATTTAGCTGAATTGCAAATTGAGCAGGTCCTCATTACATACCAGTAGTAATTTCTATTATAAAAGGACTTTACCACTGCACTGTATTGAACCACCGCAAAACAAACTGGTTTTCCTTCATTCATTTTATCCTAATGATATTAAAAAATAAAAATCACACAAGTGTTTGGAAGATCTACCTACCTATTGATATATCATCTCATGTCATGAAAATCTTTGATCACATTTGCAAGTACACAACAGAGCGTATCTATCTGTATTTATACATTTTTGACTTTTTAGGGTTACGTTATGATGTGTACTGTCGGTATTCTTATATCTGCCAGTGAAAATGCACTATGAGTAGAAAAAATATATTTGCAAATGCATTTACAGTTTCAAGAGTGTTAAGTAGGTAGGTAGGTAGTCAAGTTTGTTAGCAACTTTAGGCATACAAGCATTCGCATTTTCAGAACATTTCATTTTCAGAACATGCATGATTAACTGCAAGACATCAACCGTTCAAGGACTACATGGAGATGTACGGTTAAAACATATATGTACATGGTGCATGTCAATGTCTGCAAATTAATAATTGCAAAATTTGCGAATGCGATACTTAAATAATTATTATATTATTATTGCACTACTGAGGACATGTGAATGTAAATCTTTGGGACGGGACGCGACTTTTTACAACATAGAGCAGGACTGTGTCCTGTGGACTGACTGTGGACGACTATAGATAAATGAAGCAACAGCGGGAATCAAAACATGTATACAATGTATGTTTGGGGAAAGTAGGCAAATATCGATACATATTCTGGTAGATGGATTCTGTTCTGAAGTTCTGACTAAGTACATAATATTTTTCATTATTGGTTTGTTTTGAATCGTCACATGTAAATAATAAATTTCAGATATAATTTAAGACAAAGTTGCTAATATTTCATGACGATACATCAAAATAAGTGTTTATAACGCTGAAGATACATATCGTAAAAAGTTAACCAATGCACGTGTGAATCCATCGGTTTCTATTTCAAGAATGAATAGCGAAATGAGCAGTGGAATAAATTCAAATGGTTTTGTACATGCAAATCCAGTGGACAAACTGGAAAGTGCTTTTATGGTATTAATTATTAAATTACATTTTGTTTTAAGCATGTCTTACGCCTCCAAATCCACCTATTACGCAATACGCATCCAAATCTGGAAAGTATTATTATGGACACATTCAAGCATATAATTTATAGTCACAGCATTTATTTCACCAAGAAATAAAACATAGTATATGTACTTATTGTAGTTACAATTACTTAACATAAACAGTAGCGACTTCCCAAAAAATATAAATTATTATCAAAATATGAGTTACCGCAGCTTTTCCCCTCGGTGAAAGGATGTTATCCAAAATGCTGCGTTTTTAGTGTGTAGTGGATTATTATGTACAATTTACAGAGCTGTTTAACAGCTATTACAAAAGAGGACACGTTTACCAACGTTGACAAGGATGAAATCCGTGTGGATGTGGAACAAGGATTGACAAATTTGGTGGATCAAGCTAGATGTATGGAGGGATATTTTTTGAAGAAACGACTAGAAATAGCTGCTCAAAAACCAGAACTTATCATTAAAGATGATGCCAGTGAACTTCGAATAGAATTATATCGAAAAGATGAGCTGTTGAAAAAAAACTACGAGAAAATCAATTATTGGCAAACCATTCTAGCAGATCTTCAGTCCGCCGGAACTCAACAGAGTACGTTTAAAAAAACTTGCCAACTAACGGACTTATATTACACGCCTAATGCTGCTGATGAAGGTTTAATCATTGTTTCCTACTTATTATAGGCAAGAATATCAACCAAACCTCAGTTACATCAGCCGCTAATAATCTACCGCAGGGACCAGCGACCCCAGGAGGTCCTTTAACGCCTTCTTCCGGTAGACCAAATACGCCCGGTTCAGTCGGTAGACCCCTTACTCCTGTAACATCAACTGTTGGCCGGATGCACCCTGGTGTTTGAAGAAATAATCATTACATAAATAATAATAACCGTACTCTATTTAGATACTTCTAAAGCTATCCGACGTACTTCAAGGGGTATACATAATCCATCTTGGCATAATTGAGGTTTGACATGTTATAAATTATTCTGTTCCTCCATGTGTAATAGTTACAGTTTTTATGTATAATTTAATAGTACGTTTTAAATGGCCAGAAATTGAATGCTGATATATTCGAAATTGGATGGACGATATTTTGGAAGTTTGCATATTTTTTTGTAAAAAAACAAACTTTAAAGTTAGCTGCATACACTTTACAAACTTTTTTGTGATGATTGGTTGTGGGGTGGGATGGGATGTGTACACGACTGTGAGATACTTGAATCGGTTAACAAATATTTATAAATAAAACATTTCGTTCTTATGAACTGTGGCTCTGGAAGCTGAGCTGATGGCATTTCCACGTTAAATCGCTGTGCTAATGCGTTGGGTTAGATTTAGATATGATTTTGCTATAGGGTCTCCAATAACAGAAATACTTTTGTGTAATTTTATTGAACTAAGTTGGTTTATAATTTTTAAAAAATTAAACAAATAAGTAGCTGTAGATAAAAATTTCGTCCATGGATGTATAGTCCAACAGGTGGAGTTCCAAGGACACGCAGCATTCCCGCGTTGAATAGCTCAATACTAATAATAGACCTACCAACTACATCCGTTATACTAAATACTAATACATTGAATCAAGTACATTGATTAGCTTTTTTGGCTCACCAGTGATATTGACTAGAATCCGAATCAGTGAATCCTAAGTTGTGGATGTGGAATGTGGATACATATTATGTAAGCACCATTACTAAGAGGACCAAGGGTTTCCACTATTCTACTGCAGAAGCTACAAATTCATTGTATTCCCTGATATCTTTGTATTTGTGTTGAGAGAGATTGACATTAGACGGGGCAAGGGTGTCAGTGCATGTCGCATAGTCGCACCCCAGACAAGAGCTTAACCAAAGTATCAAAGTCATCCCTTCTGGATCTGGATGTTTGTTGTCACCTCGCTCGCAGAAGTCCGATAGGTTTAAAAATACACGGGAACCGTGCTGCGGTTAAAGAGACTTCATTAATCACGTCGTTAAACCAGAATGAGGAGCAAGTCTGCCAACACTTTTTTGACAGGAAAGTCTTTTGTGTATAATGTTAGGATAATATGCAATATGTATTGCAGAACAAAGTATTCATATTATGGTATCCATTATTGCATGTGGTTCTAGCATGCCTAATTGTTTTTCTGAAAAATGGTTTGTGATCAAATCTATGCATCTTCCTTCCTAAACGCCGCATATCTTGCACCACTATATCAATGCATCATTCTTTGTCTCATTATCAAAATGTCTTCTAGATGTTTTATGTATGCATTTAAAATCATAACTTCATACTTTCAGATATATTAAATATTATACACCAACCATACCAACACATACGCATTGATATAATTTTACCTCGCCCAATGGAAATGGAATGTGAACTTTCGATGGCATGTCCGTGTCCCCTGTGGACATTTCGTTCGCCCGTTTTTTGGCGTATAGTTTAGTACTAAATGCTTATACACTCACAAAGAAATAACACCATTTAACAACAAGAAGTTAGTTCCCAATGCCATCCATACGTATAAATATCCTAATATATCTCGTGTGTAGAATAAGAATCGGATAGGATGTCCAAAATCGTGCAGAACAACAACTGGATTGCTGCAGAATTGGAAGTGAGAAGAGTCAAACAAAATTGCTGAAGGTGGTCAGGTATTTTATTACAGGCGACGGACTGCTTTTCGTCATGAAAGGCCATTGCTGCAATATTGCGAACATAAATATTATATGTTACAGACTAGTACAGACTAGTAGCACTATTGGCAGTTGTTGTGTCGGTTTTGGGACAATAATGCTGAAGTAGGAAAATAACGTTTGGAGCCTTTGACTCGAGATTTGTAACTTTTGGAGGGTTTCCAAAAATCTTAAAACTGGAAATATTAGAGTTAGACGTTAAATCCAGGTTGCCCCTTATATGATTCACGCTGTTGTTCGTGTTCATTATATCAAGAGACCCTACAGAGATCAGTTGCAATCAGTCAGACAATGTTTATGAATTTCATACCAGAATTTTATGAGCTAAAACAATTTAATTTTTGACTGCAAATCAATGTGTACTTCCGTTTGGAAGGGTCGCTTCAACATTAAAATTTCGTGTTTGACTGGCTGACTGTTACTGGAGGAAATGGGCTCTGGTCCTTACAAACAGATAAACAGATCTTTATTCAAGTGTCTTTCCCGATTCACAAACATGTTCTTCCATCAGTGACAAGTCACTCAAAATCTTGATAGGTTTGTTTGTACATACCTTTATGCTCCTTTTCTCCCGAAGAGGATAGAGGCAATCTATCGAAAGCTCGAGAATAAACGAATTTTATTTTAAAATGTCAACCATGAGCACCGTCTCATCTATTTCAATAAATACCTTTATGCTTAATCAATCACCTAACTGTGGTGACCGAGGAATGTTTTAATTTAAATTTATGACTACTGTAACGATGATGCCATTATCAAGATACAATACATAAAAATACTTTCACTCTGCTTTCCATTTGGGGGGAATTGAGATTCTAAAAACTAAGTCTTTTGTGACGACTTAACGTATTTTAACTTTAATAAGAACGACTAAATTATGAAATTTGATTAGTAATTTCGGCATTAAATCGATAATTGAAAACACATTGATACAAAAATACAGACCGAAATTACGTACCGCCGTACTGAACCGCATCAATGACGTAATGACGTCAGTATTGAAACATAAAGCAGATATAGGCTAGCTAGCTGACGATCAACGCAACGGTCATTTTGATAATTTTTTAGGTTCAAACTCGAACTAATGCTGATTTGCATTTACACCATTAAAAATCAGATAATTTTCTAGTGATAGTTCATATTTCACAACAGTAATTTTAACATAACCTTGTAAGTTTCTGTCGAGTCTGGTCTTGTATAATAGGGTTCGCCTCTGGACTAGAGTGCCCTTAAAACGAAGTCAAGGAATGAGACACGCTTTTGGACACATAAAATGTTAATTAAACTGGGATGGTGACCTTGATCTGATTGTGGTATGCATTGTCTTATCAGCAATCGATGCCTAAACAATATCCTAATCATAGTAAGGTAATCATATTAGTATTATACCTGTTTGACATTAAGTCAATAGATTGACATAGGTAGCTAGTTTAATTGAGTCAAGAATGTTCCATAATTTATAATGCTTATGTGCCGTAATATATAGTGTATTAATGGTCCAAAGAGGTAGCAAATAAATCTGGTAAGACTAAGTTGAGCTCGTAAATATTGAGTCTCAGACAATTTAGTCTCTCATCGAACATTAACCTAACCACATACAACGGAATTTGGTCTTGCATCAAACATTAACCTAGCATTCTAACCGAACCACATAAAACGCAATTTAGTCTCACATCAAACATTAACCTAACGTTCTAACCCAACAACATAAAACGCAATTTAGTCTCAAGTCGTTCTACATGGATCATTCCATAAAACACACAATCGGGTTGTATCTTTGTTTCTATTAGACCTTTGACACAACAACTCATGTGCACTTAGTAGAACACCCTATGCATTTAGTAGAACACCACATTGAGTCAGTAGTACATGCCTTGCAAGACTTGGTCATTACTTCTTTCAAAAACTTCAAAAACGAAATTTTTATTCTATGAAGTCATTCTACATGGAACATTTTATAGAACACTCAATCGGGTCGTATCTTTGTTTCTATTTGACCTTTGACACTCATATGACATATGACACTCACACTCAAAAATCATATGAACTTATGAGAACACCTTATGCACTCAGTAGAACACCCTATGCACCCAGTAGTACACCCTATGCACCCAGTAGGGAACACGAATCACGTATAACTCACGTATTAATTCTCTCTAAATCTTCAAAAACGAAATTTTTATTTTTCCTTGTTGTTCTACATGGCTAATTTTTAAGAACACCCAATCGGGTCGTTTCTTTGTAACGTTTTGACTTGAGACAAAAAAATCCTATGCATTTGATAGAACACCCCATACACTCAAATGTACACTACCCACACATAATCTAACATCATACGCACTCAGTAAAACATCCAATCGGGTCGCTTCGTATATTCCTGTTGGACCTTAGAACACAAATTTAAGTAAGAAAAAGTGAATAAAATGTGCACAGACACACACACACACAGACGGCGCAGACGATTTCATAAGCTCAGCACTTCAAACACTTTTGCGAGCTAATAATGGAGTCTGTTGTAAAAAAAAGTGCGGAAAATGTGTGCCTGGAATCAATCCGAAAGTATTGCGATCGTGACAATGTTTGCACATGCAAGAACTCTTTTCTTTAATCATCAGTCACTTGTCATAGAAAAATGAACAAACCAAAAAAGTTGAAAGCTTTTATTCCATAATCCAATTTTCATACATTCCACTGGGTACCACCAGGTAAAGAAAGAAAATATATCTAATTCATCACGCTTATTGAAAACTCTACTAAATTGATCCATATAATTTTCAAAACAACTCGTACACAGACACGTATTGTACCAATTGTTATCTACCATATAAACAAGTGCCATCACAAGTGTTTTCGGCTTTATTGTAGAATTTGTTTAAGACTATGTATGTACAAGAAATGAGATTGAAATACAAAGAAGGCATCGAACAATAAACCTAAAGGGGAACGCTGCAGATTGCAAATCGCAAACTCCGCAACTATTACTACTATACATAAACTATAAGTTCCTTTGTTCAAGCCATTCAACATTTCATGTACGTCAAATACTGCATTATTTGAAGCTATGCATGCATGAAGCTACAAACAAGGTTAACATATTGCAACTGATGACTAGAGCATATTAGGTATTTGTTTCGTATAGTTTCGTATTCCTACTTCGCAACGCAACACCTAATAGTACCAGTAACGTCATTTGGATGCACACATTTTTTTTGAATTCATGTTTTACTAAATTACAAAAAATATATAAGCTCTACATTTCTGTCAGAAGCCGAATGAACCACAAAATTTGGAGATTTAAGACGTAACACTACAGAATATTTATATTTAAAAATTAATGTGCTCATGCAGGTTATGCATACTGTATGATCTGATTCGATAACTACATTGCATAATGAAATGAACAGTTTTGCTAAACTTATTTGTAACAAATTTCTCCAACAATAAAAAATATCTATAGTCAATATTTTACATTATATGAATAAATGTCTATGTAATCCTTCATTATTTTGCTTTCCCCTGAACTGCTGAACAAGAGCCAACATTGGAGTAAACTCATTTTATTTTCAGCTGCCCTGTGTTTAAAAACGAATCCATTTTTCATTCTTTCAAGGAGAGAGGAAAATTGCCACGATTTATTTATAGGTATACCAAAAAAAGGGAGGTTTCTATTCTACTAGTAAAAAGCCTCTGAAAACGTACCACTACTATTTCATGTCATTTGTGTGAGAGAAAGCTGTGCAGTTGTCTACATGAATTCATAGTGTATGAAAACCGGATAAAAGGATAAATAAAACTGTGCTAGAAAGCAAAGTACAGCAGGTCCGCATATATCGACTTGGTATGTTTTGAGCCGTTGGCGCAGCTATAAGAGCATTGACGTCGGTCGGAGTTTCCAGCTCGTTTTTGTTCCGCTTGCTAAGGTTGTATTGCATGCGTGTTATATTTTATCTGTACCCAGAACTTTCTTCTCCGGAGCTTCTGCTGTTGAAACTTTTACTACTGGCAAGCCTTCACCAACTTTTTACTGCAGGCATTATCAGTCCCATTTCCCCGCACTATACGATGAGACCTGGCATGAATGTATTACATGCAGAGTTTTTGGACCTACCCGGATAAAGGGGGACGTAAAATATATTTGGCTGAAAATTTGTACTCGGATGTATTTTGATATGAGGAAAACGAATCCGGTGAAAAATTTGCCAGTTTTCACCCCCATAGCCCAGAAATCGCCCTTGCGGGATTTTTAAAATTTCAAAGTGGTTGGAATTTTAGGAAATTTCGTATTTAAGGTTAGTTTAGCATGAAAGGGCGAATCCCGTAAAAAAAATACAATTTTCTACACCCAAATGCCCGAGAAATGCACAAATCTCAACTTGCAAATTGCATGTCAACAACTTTTTTTTCTTGAATTTCAAAGTGGTTGGAATTTGATGAAATTTTGTATTTAGGGGTATTTTAGCATGAGAAAGACGAATCCTCAGAGAAACT
>JAHZNA010002386.1:0-12149 GCA_027743935.1 Sinodicranocentrus sp. ZH6
TGATCGTTAGAGAAATCCAGGTGTTTACTAGCGATCACAAGGAGGACTAGTTAATGTAGCGTATACTCGCAGTAGGAAACTTTTTAGTTATTTACCGTGTATATCCCAAACTGTTGAGGGCTTTCAGGTTCAAATAAATAGTCACATACTTCTAAAGCAGCCAGAATTTTTACTTAGTCACATACTTTGTTAAAACCTCGCTCCTAAACTCTAATATCCTATATGAATATTTATGATTGGTACCGAATATTATCCCCGTCGAGTGAATATTGTGAATGTTGTATTATTTATTTTAACTCATTTTTCTCTTTATTAATGTTTGTGAAATGTTTTTGGGTACCTATAAGTAATACTAGTATACGTAAATTAATATAATTGGCACAATAAATAAGGATCTCACTGTAAGTTAGTGTACTGTACATACAAATGAGTTACCAGAATATTTCAACATGCAAAAACTTGCAAAATATTTACCCCTAAATAAAATGTGTACTCGGCACAGGTACAAACAAAAAGGAATATTATGTAAACCATATTTTTTTACTTAGATTACATTTCATCACGTCTCTGAATGCCCCGAGGTTGAGAATAAATTGGAACAGGTTGAGGTAAGTCACTTGGAATTGGGTAACCGTCGTACTCTTGAGCAAGTAAATGATATCTCATGCGAAGTAAATGTGCAGACGCTTTTGGTTGACGTTCCCGTGTAAATATGCCTTTTCTATTGCCTACAATTCTTGTTATACCTGAAATATTTTGACGATGGTTACATATATGTTGTTCCTGAAAGGCACGTGTATTCGGCTAATGAATTGAATTATTTGTTACCCTGTGCTGTCATAAAATCTGCAAAATTCCAGATCATCTCTCCAATCAATGTTGTGCTTGTTCTCAGTTTATCAAAGGCTTTGAAATGCTCGCGAAGATATTCTAACTGATACTCTTCAGTGAAAACATATTCTGGTATCTGAAATGATAAAATTAATGCTCATTGTAAAACGATACATGTAGCTACAGCGTGATCTAAGTTGTTTCACGATAACATACAGAATGCAATCCAGCTACAGTATCGGCTCCATACTCGGCAATAATTAAAGGTCGGTGAAATTTGTTAATCCAGTTATTGACGTCTTCGAAAATGGAAGCATTTATAACTTCTGTGTGTCCAGTATCAGAATACCAACTGTAGTATCGGTTTATACAAATTATGTCAGCGTACTGGGCCTGGAACACAAACGAAAGAGATTTTCATATTTGCTTAGCTCGCCATTAAAATCTCAAGCTCAAGAAGCTCAAAAAGCCTTTGAAGCCCAGAGTCATACATCCATACGCTTAAGGAGGAATTAAGGTGAAAAATGAAAGGAAAAAGGTTTTAAGCAAATATATTTACGGTCTTTTCGACGCTGTAATCTTGTGCAACCACAATAGTAACCGGTCGGGAACGGTCAAGCTGGCGTACTAAAGCAAACATATCTCTGAAAATCGAACAAGACACAAGCAATGTACAAACATGTAAGTGATATTGGAAACGTACTGCTTTATCCTCTTGATAACCTCTGTTTAAAACCACAGTTATAGGTCGATGACTGTCCATTCCTTTTGCTAAATCAAAGATTTCCCTAAACCATGAAAACCATTTTACTCTCAGCAAAATTCCAACCTTTATTAAAGTTCAGGGTTATTATGGGTGCAGTGAACTAAAAATTTGGGGTTTGGAGGAAGTGCAATATCACGAAGTATCTTCTTGGTGGTTTTTGTGAAAGTGCAATGAATGCGATATAGAAGTTGACGTTGCGAAAATTGGTTTCTTGAAGAAAATCATGTCGTTTATAATAAATAGTACGGAAGGAACTTACTTGAAATACGGACCTGCCTCAGCTTTCTGGGATTGTGGTTCGTTTGCAACAGACCACATTACAACACTCGCTCTATTCTTGTCTCGCTGAATTAATTCTCTCATTTGCTGCTTATGTGTTTCCAGCAGTGCTGAGCCAAAACCACTGTACAGGAATAAATTAGAGAAAGAATTTCAAGCATGAACATTGAATGTCATTCTTCTTCAACATGACGAGTCAGTTCATTGTTTTTCAGTTCAAGTTCAAGGTAATGTGGTATTTTTTATGATTGGAAAACCCACTCGATAGACACAGCGCTGAACCTGTTATTAATTTTTTTAAAATAATTATAGCTTAAACATTAAAACAGAAAGATTATCCTTAAAAGTAGGACATATTTAGATATAATTACATCAAAGTCTTCATGTCTTCCAAAGCCTCGGAAGTAGAACGGCTTTCCATTAATTGAAAAAGAGGAATTGTCCCACTTCAAGTGCCGAAGTCCCACTTTAAGCCTATACACATCCACGTTGCTCTTCCCAGAGTTTTGCAGAGAAATCTAATAAATACAATATGATTAAGCCCCTTTAGTGTGATTATCCATATCTATATATGAGACTGCGGTGATGTAAAATATGCTATTAGTACCACAAGGGTATACAAGTATCCAGCGTGTTCATCCTTTTGAACCATACTAAATGGCCACCATAATGTCGCATTAGGAACAGAAAGATAGCCCATTCCTCCAGTAGCAGCTGCAACCGTTTTCCCACCTTTATCTTCAAGTCGGACTGCGACAGAGAGCTCATCCTGCTGAACAGTGGGTGTCCAACCGTAACCAACATCGTTATTAAGCTGTATCGCTGATGCTCTCACAGTGTCAATCACATAAAACACCGCTCCTGTGTGATGTAAAGCAATCAAGCACATACAATGCAATGATTCATTAGGATGTGCATATGAATTATTTTGAATTTGCATTATTATGTATTTGCATGTCATCTATTCAATGGCAGTTGGTGAGGAACACGTGTGTAAATGAATACAAATCAGTAGATTACCTGTGCCATCCTCTTGAACAGTTGTAGATACAGTGATATCATCGATGTAACTTGTAGGAGTGGTGAACAAGTACACAGGTCGATGTATGCCAGCGTAGTTGAAAAAGTCAAAATTGTAATTGAGAGTGAAGTAGTCTTTCGGATATCTATAATGTAACAATTTGATATAAAAATCAGATGGAAAAATGTGAAAACACACCCTCATAGTAAAACCATCAACACAAATATTGACTTTTGCTTATCGTACGTACAAAAGCACAACTTTTGTACGTTTTTTAGTGTTATGACTTGATAACCTACCTTTTTGCAGTTGGACGGAAAACCGATCCTTGTGGTATCGTATCTTTATTAAGCGTATTATTTATAGCCACGGTTAATCTGTTTGCTTTTTGGGCAGACAAATTTGTAGAATCCAGTTCAACCTCGAATGGAAGGTGACCACCAGCATGTTCTGTCACTTTCACACCGTTGACCCACTGTAATTTGCAAACAATTGTAAAAACAAGAATAGCACATGCCTGAAAACGTCATCTCCTGATTCATTATACGTGAATTACTGACCACTGTTGCATGATAGTTTACAGAACCAAATCGCAAGAAGATTTTACGTTGAGACATCCATTGCTTTGGAATCCAAAACTCTCTGTCATACCAAGCCCAGCCTATATGATCCCGTATAATTTTACTTTGAGTTATGTCGTTGTAACTGGCTGGGACAGGCATTTGAGTCACATCTCCAGACTAGCAAAAAAAAATACAAAATTCATGCATGCATAGTATAATCAACAATGAGAAACTTCAATCAAGGACGGTGAGCTCAGTGGCGCAGAAGTATTTCACATAATTTGATATTCACACATTGAATTTAATACCTCTGACAATGGTCTTTTGAACCACTCTTCTCTAAAACCTAAATCTGGATCGTTCCGTGGGCCAATTCTAAAGTTCCAAATTCCATCAAGTGATTTTCTCTCTCTAGTCTCTGACTCTTGTGGATATAGAATTCCTTTCGCACCAGCTAGCTGAATAAACACACTAGCCCATATTCCTACTATAAATACTAAACCCCTAAAGTACTTTCTAGTTTCAGTCATTGTCACAATCAGTGCAAAGCAGAGGATTGGAATTCAAATGACTCGCGAGAGTTTGATTTTGATTAAAGTAAACTAGAGCTAATCCGCTCACAAACGAAGCATCGTGTATATTCACTATTCACTGCAAACTTTCGGCGTACGCACAAAATCACAACGAAAGACGACCACAACAGTGGCAGTGTAATGGACAGATTCAGAATGACTTGTGTTTTGGGACGTGATCGGTATTTATATGTGATGTGACTTTACAAATAAATGTTTTCCTTATCACTAAACAAGAAAAGCCAGTAATCAGACACAAACCCTGCTACATAATTTGCTTCTCTTTTCCACCAATCCATAGTCAATACTATGATATATTCATGATGGTCATTAATAAAAGATGTACAAATATACATATTCATGTAATATAAATGTAAGGAAAATGTTAAACCTCCATGAAAAAGTGTTAAAGCTTATGTGTAACTTTTCTGTTTTTGTTCATATAGTTGCTCAATCACACTGCAAGTGTAAGTGTGAATATTTAGATCTTATTTCTAAAATAAAGCTTACGCCCCTATAGATTAACCTTTCTCTGACGCTGAGATCACTTCAATACACACCCCACACAAGTGCTCTTATTATAACATTTGTAACCCAGAATCAACTAGAAGGGTATTGGAATTCAGACCATAATTACAATGCAAATGCAAAAATGATTGATAGTCATAGTCCGCACACATTGTCGATATTATTGTGAAAAGATGCAGTTTCAGAGAGCAAAAGCAGATTGTTTGCTTGGAGGAGGTTGCATTCTCATCTACACACATGGTTGCATTTCTGGTGTCTCATCAAATCTCATAAAATCGGGTGCATACAGTCACAAAAACCAAATCTGGGATGTATTCAGGTTTTCAATTCGTAGAACGAAGGCCACTGTTGAAAGGTTACCTAATTTATGAGGCGAACGCACTTGTTTGGATAAAAAACATCTGCATCTGCAGGCGTTTTGAAAAGCGTGCAAGGGAAAATGGAATTTTTATCAAGTTGGAGAAACTATTGTCATTGAGCGTATTTCTTTTTTTCCCAATCAAAACAAAATCATAAGAAGGAAATTTATATGATAAAGAATGAGCCAATAGCCAATTTGACCAATTGCAAATCTTAATTATGTCAAAAAGCAGCTTCCATTTGACAAAATAATCCGGAATTTTCTTGAGTGAACTGCATAAAATTGGTTTGGAATGCTATTATTGATCGTGAAATCAGCAAGTTTACCGTGTTAATTAATGGAATCAGGTAGAAGGTCGTAAAAAAACTAGCTGAGGGAAAAATGATCTTGCTTATTATCATAAAACAGGCCCATTGCATTGTGAGTAAATTCACTTCTGACAGCAATACATCAATAAACATTCATTTGCGTTGCATGATTTGCATGGCACTACGCAGTCTGTGACTGATAAAACTTGTTTTAATGGAAGATTTCTACAACTAAAGGGTTTCGTAAGAAGTCGCACAACCCTTTCTGATACTTTCAGTACTCTATCATACGATATCACTTTTTTGCTCTTTTTATATCATAAAACTAATCGTTCTCTCTGCTCACACAGTTTACCCTTTTTATCAGACAGCGAGACACCTGTACGGCTTTATGTCGAATTCGAGATCGTGACATCGATACATTTCATCAGTTTCATTTTCTTTCAAAGAGTAGAGAAAAGCTGTAAATTAGTGGGAAACTCTCGGGCTGAAATATATCAACTAAATAGTTTATCTAAACATTAATTTATTTACAAATCTTCTATGCACTTGAAATGAAACCATCGCATTGCATTAAAGAACTGAAACCACATGTGTGGACCAGTTAACCGGTAGTTTTTTGAAACTTTGATAAGTATCTGGGCAATCCTTTTTATGAAATGCTTTATACATTTCAACAAATTAAGAGATATCCATCGCTCATGTCTTACGTCTCTCACTTTAACACGCACACACATACTGTCTCCATATGCCATGTAAATGTAACTTACTAGGAAGGAACTGCGATTCTATTTAAAATCCAAATAAAAAAGGTCAAGTTAAAAATTAATTATTAAACATCATAAAAAGCAAGTCTTTCCTAGCTGTCCATACAAGCTAATTATTTATGGGTTCAAAATGACGATTAAACGAACAATCTTAATGACATTTTAAAACGCTACCTCTCTTTGTCTTAATGATAGGACAGGGACAGGGTTTCATGATATAAGCTGAAAATATTCCTGGAGCATACATTTACCTATAAGGCAAAACTGAAATCTCCTTGCCTGACTTATTGATGCAAAATTGTGCTCTTGTACCTACTTGTTCTGCACATTTTTTGTGCTCTCCTCACATCCCAAATCCCAGATCCCACAATCTCGCAGCCATCAGTGTGCACTCTGTACATTTATATACAGTCAAACCCTCGTTTTTCTGGGCATATAGAGAAGTTGATATACCTAATCCACCACCGGCCGAAGGGAGTACGTAAAGTTGCTTCTGTCATATTTCTCACATCTGAGCATGACAAAACAAAACATTGTGAGGAAACAAATTGCTGGATAAACAGAAAAGAAAAGAATGGGTTTTAAAAGGAATTAAATAAATAATAAAAACATCAAAATGGATTGTTCTTCTGTTAAAACGTATGATATTCAACTTGTGATAGATTGTGTGGATATTGGAGGAAGTACTGGAAAAGTGAGTTGGATTACTTTTAGTGAGAGTATATGTTGAAATTGAAATGTTTAATTAGTATTACTAGGCATAATAAAAATATTTATTTCATTTTAATGGGAAGGTGATCAGTGTAGAATGTTGCGAAAGCAGAATGTTTCTTGGGACGGTAGAGGGGTGAGTAAAACATATTTTTAGACTGCTCTCTATATAAATTTCCTTGACTTTACTGTGATGTCAACTTTAATTTGTGTTTTGAATCTTGCACTTTTCAGGTTTTTATTGGAGTATTTTATGACGGATGAGAAAAGCAAGACATTTTTCAGTCGAGTACGGCAAGCTAACCTAAACAAGGTAATGAACTATTTTGTAATTCGGTTATCGGTTCTGTTTGAATCTGACCCGAGTCATAATTTGTAATTAATTACCAACAACCAATGCTTACTTTCATTGTCATTTTTTGTGTTTGTAGGGACAACCTGTGATGCAAATAAGGAGTGCATCTGCTTTGGATAGTTTAATTATCCTCACTGGGGGAACTGTTGCCTTGTATGATATTCAAAGTTTGGAGGTGAAAGGTTCGAACACTTTGAACGGTGTTAGTTGTATTGCTGTCGACGAAAATCCAATAAATGCTGATCCCTTTGCAGTAACTGTAAGGATTTTAGTATTTCATGATTGTCAATGCTTATGGAGTCGTCCAAAAAAACTTTACACATGAAATTTGTTTTAGATCTGCTTTGTGAGAAAAAAATCTTTAATAATGGCACTAGCATCTGAAAAAGGATTTAATGTAGTAAAAGAAATTAGTTTGGACACGACTGCTCTTAATCTTGCAGTTGAATCAGGGCTAGTCTGCGCTGCATTGTCATCCGGACGTTATGTTTTTGCTGATATGACAGCACAAAAGAAGAATGTTGCAGAACTAACACAATTTGATCCTAAAGAAGTTAAACCAAAGATTGTGAACGCAGGGAAGGTACGACACGCTTGGAGTATCCAATTTTCAAATTTTAGTATGCAACTTCCGTAGTTACAACGCTTAGCTTTCATGTTTTAAGGAGGAATTCCTGTTGATTGGTCCGGGTGGCCTTGGAGTATTTAGCAAAACCAGTGGAGTTAGCGAACGTCCTCCTATAGTATGGCATGAAAAAGTACAAGAAATTGTTGTGGATGGCTTGAACGTTGTTGCAGCCGGAAACGACGTTATATACGTAAATAGGTGTGACAAAATTACATTAACGAATGATTATTGCAAAAATGGCCGCCATCATTCAAATGTCTTTTTTCAGCTTGCACGATCCTACGACAAGTAACGTCATTCCTTTTCCGGGAGTAAAATGTTTAGCTTTAACAGAAGGAAAATTGTATGTTGGGACCACGAGAAGCTTGTACCGTTTTGCTCCAATTTCTGTTGACGAACAAGTGGAAGTAAGTATAATTCATTATGATAAATTATAGGAAACCTTTTTTTAAATGTCTGATGGCGAAATTAAAATTTTCTAGTCTTTAATAAATACGGAGAAAATCGATCAAGCTCTAAATTTACTGGAGATGGCTCAAGTAAAGGATGAAAGACGGGAATATTTACGCAGAAAAATACTTCGTAAGGCAGTGTTCCTTAGAATGACTGCTCTTGAATTAACAGCATGCATGGAATCAATTCGTGAATCACATATCGATCTTAGAGAGGTGATTTAAATACGAATAGTTTACTGCTTACTCTAACTATTTACACTGCATGTAACTTATAGTTTGGTGACCTTTTCAGCTCATTAGTTTGTTTCCCACCATCTTACCTTCTAATACTGTATTTACAAGAAGTTTACCATCTCTTCACGACTTTATCGATGTGAATCAGGTAGGTAATTTAACTGTACATACTTATTTACATCGTGACCCGTGACGACTTGGGTAAGGCTGTTTTGACTAATCATATAATTTATAGATGGTCGATGGGGAAATCCACAAAGCTAGAACTCTGGCATCATTTCTCTTGGACGTTTTGACTTCTCACGAAACAATGCCAGATTCCAGGGTATGGCAAATGAACCTTTTTAAACTTTTTAAAATTGGATTTCGAAAAATTTGGGTTTAACATATGCCTGGTTTAGGATTTGTCTACTTCCGCTATAAAATTGGCTGCCAGCTATGACAAATCTCAGTATATCATTATTCTTGATCACGTTAGCTGTATGAATATTGACTACGATGACTGCTTTGAATGGATGGAAGAACACAAGTTTTTCGACTGTGCAGCTTTATTGTACAAAGCAAAAGGGGATGTGAAAAATGCACTGGATCTATGGATTGAACTCCTTAGTGGAACAAAACAATGCGACGATCCAGACGAATTCGAAGGGGTCGATGTGGTGATCGAAACATTGCTTAGGTGAACTAACTATATGGGTTTTTTCTTTTGTAAATACGTAAATCAAATCCGACTAATGTAATTTTTGTTTCAGTCTATCTAATGTAAGTTTAATCTGGGAGTATTATGAGAAACTTGCAAAACTAGATCCTCAAAAGGCTGTCGAAGTATTTACGAAGCGAGAGCCATCTCCATCATTCCAACCATTAGATGTTGCGGAAAAGTTGTCCTCTAATCGTCCAATTTGTATGATGTACCTTCGTCACTGTGTTTTTGACAAAAACTTAGACGATGAGGACCTTCACACTTACCTTGCTACGCTCTACATAGATGAAATAGTGCAACAGAGCGAATCAGGGAAGAACGAAGAGATGCGAACGGAATTTAGACAGCTTTTAATATCTTCAAATAATCTCAAGGTGCAGTTTCTTATTGGCAGACTACAGAAAACACAATTACGTTTAGAACTCGCCATTCTTCATGGAAAGGTAAACTACTTTTATACCATCAGAATGATCATTTCGGAAAATATTTAAAACTTGTAAATCTAAAATGTTTTAGTATATTATGCTTTCAGGCTGGTGATCACGACCCTGCTTTAAAAGTCATTGTGGAAGAACTACACGACTACAAATTTGCCAGCGAATACTGTAGCAAAATCGCTGATGATGGCCAAAGAAAGAGTGCATTCATGAGTTTACTGAAAATTTATCTTAACACAAAGTAGGTCTTAATTTAACTAATTGCTATTTAATAAAAATGTGTGTTTTAACATGAAGAACTTGTTCTATTGTTGCAAACTATTTAGGGAAAAACCCGATGTGATAGAGGCTTGTATGATCCTGCTGACCAGCCATGCAAAAGAATTCGATTTTTCAGTTGTTTTACCTTTACTTCCAGACGAGTGGTCAATTATATCTCTCTCCGACTTATTACACAGAGTGTTTCGAACTCATTTACAAAGGGTGAGATATTAAAATGTGGACGAAATCAATCTTATAAATAACGAGTTTTCAAATTCTATTATTAATATTATTTTACAGCAACGGACGGTAGAACTCATGCGAGGCTTAACTCAACGTGTCAATCACGACTATAAGTTGGAACTTGATGTCAACAACCAGGGTTACATTTTAGATGATGATAGTGTATGTGGTGTTTGTTGTCGCAAATTAGATCATTTGGAACCTGCATTTTACAAGAAGGGGTTTATTGTACATTCAAAATGTGTATAAAAAGGTCAATAATAAGATTGATTTTAAAATTAATGCAAGCATTATTTGAACCATAAAAGCAATTAAATTACATCAGACAAACTACTAGTCAATATGAACAAATCTAGCTCCAAGTTACGCCTACATACGCACTCACCCTAAAAGCATCTCTCAGATTTAAGACGCATATATACGATTTTATGCACACATTCACTCATTCGTTTGCACGACACAAGGTAACAATGTGAAAATGTGCTGATAACAATACTACAACGTATACGTTAAATTCGCAATTAGATCATTTGGAACCTGCATTTTACAAGAAGGGGTTTATTGTACATTCAAAATGTGTATGAAAAGGTCAACAATAAGATTGATTTAAAAATTAATGCAAGCATTATTTGAACCATAAAAGCAATTAAATTACATCAGACATCAGCATCTCTCAGATTTAAGACGCATATATACGATTTTATGCACACATACACTCATTCGTTTGCACGACACAAGGTAACAATGTGAAAATGTGCTGATAACAATACTACAACGTATACGTTAAATTCGCTGAATCCAGAAGTCGCAGATCCAGTTCTGCTACGATATTTTCATTCCTCTTGACCATTTTCTTTGCTTACTACACTAGCCAACTGCTCCTTAGGATTTGCCCGATAATTTCTAGCGTGTGCCCGGTGCTGGTGATTATGATGATGCCGTTTTAATTTACGATGACCAGAGCGGCCTTTACGTTGAGGTAAATCGTGTGATTCTTTGCTGGATGTTGTCTGTTGCTTCTGTGCTACATGAATTCCAGCATCTGTAGGCTTCTCATCGGTGAGGGTTTGAGTAGAATTATTGCTTGGAAATCGCCTTTTATTGTTATTACGACGTCTACCATGAGTTCTCCGTTTATGGCTTCTGTACTTCTTATGCTTTTTTCGTTTCTTTAAAGTAGACTCACCTATTTCATCTGAAAAATATTTATAAATTTATAAAGGTTAAAATCGTAATTAACTAATTTAGCATAAGGTAATATATGTAATTTTTCCTAAGCTATGGGTGAAGGTTAGTAGCCTACCTGTAACGTTCGCATTTTTCGGTAATCTTTGGGGCTCTAATTTTGTTAAATCATCTATACTACCGATGGGTAAGTTTGTAGTATTGTTTAAATTAGCAGCTTCCGATTCTCGGATGGTTTTATTTTTGTCAAAGCGTCTTGAGGAGGGCTTTGCACTAATTATCACAGAATACGAGCACAACGTCACCAAAACGATCAAAAGAAATTTAATTGTATCCATTCTGCTAAAGTTACTCTAATAATTGCACGGATAAAATGAACAGCCAGTTATGTACCATACAGTTAAAATATTTTACAAAAAGTTTATTTCAGCTTGAACCCCTTTGACAGTCAGGGTAAAACTGAAGTTGTTGATAGAATGGATTTCCTTTTTTGTTGGGGGAAATGGAATGCACTAAATAAGCAAAATAAGCAGCACTATGCAAAGGTTTTTGGATAAATCCAGTTTCAGGTACAACAGTCATTATGCATGAGTATAAACCGACCTTACGAGACCATAAAATAAAGCTAAAGGATAAAATATAAGGACGATATATCCTGCCTGTAGATACCTGTAGACACAATGATATTTGAAAGGGGAAATTATCCATCAATTCGGAAAGGATTTTCATGTTTTTATTGGTACACATTGTGAGTTTTCATTGTTTCGCATAGTTATATCTTCCAAGTTTTGTAACTTGTGAACCACAACGTTGTACGCAGGTATCGTTTTAATACAACTGAGGAAACAATAATTCTACCCTGCCAGATGTAATGCAAGCAAGTCAACCCGCATTCCAACTGTTTAAGAAAAGCAAGCTTAAAAAGCAACCTCATCATTATT
>JAHZNA010002387.1:0-31262 GCA_027743935.1 Sinodicranocentrus sp. ZH6
AAATACGAAAGCAATCGGAGATTTGAATGTGTGGACAATTGGTAGAACAGATTTGATGCCAGCGAAGGACACAACTTACGTTTGTTCCATTCACCGGCCCCCAAGGCACAATGCAAAGCAGCATATTGTTGGAGTATGACATCACGAGATTATATATTAAGTATATGTAGTATGATAAGCACATTTGTTAAGTATGCACGTTTTACACAAAGTACGATGCTATATTTTTTAAACTATAGTTCAACGCTATCCTCGAGTCAGAAATGGAGCGAAAGCATGTTCACCACTTTTTAGTACACCGCTGTCAGGTTCCGGCAGAACAAGACCCTGCGAACGTTTTTGATCGGTTTGTTGGCAAACGTGGGGAGGAATGCTATATTTTGAGCTTACCAACAGGACGAATTCCTACACAATACTGCAGGGAAGTGGTTTACGTTTGGGCCGTTGGCGGTAAGGTATGGGATTTAATCAAATTTTCAAATTTACAATCAAAACTTTGAGACGAAATTAACGATTATAAACTTTTAACCAACAGCCCCTATTTTTTCCCGATTATGTCGGATTTCCAATGCATCCTAATGAATACTTCCTCCTTCAAATGCATTACACGGTAACATAGTTTTAGCCGGTCTTTAAAAATGTTGCCGACTCAGGTGAAAACTAATTAGACTGCTTATAAATCTTTCATTCAGAACACAGATGCAGTTCCAGGAATCAATCTCAAATTTGCCCTAGAAATTTACTACACAGGAAATCTTCGGTAAATTTAAGTTAGTTTTATTACATGATTCCATCATTTAATTATATGGGTGGGAGACTCCTTTTAACAGATATTAATTTTATGATCACTACAGAGAACGGGATGGTGGAATGCTTACTATAGGTTAGTTTTATCATAGGAACCAAACTGTACAATTAAGTACATTTCTATATATTTTGACACATTCTTGTTCTTTAAACCTAAAATTACCTCCGCTGTCAGCTGAAATGAAACATATGTATTATGTTTTAAATTATATCACAAACACAGGTGAACTGACCCCTGCTTCGCCTTCGATAATGATACCACCTTATTCATTGAGCCACCTCATATACGGTCATTGTGGTTCGGGTTGTACAAAAAAGATACTTCCCCGAGAGGGAATTCGTGTTTTTGCCGCTAACTTACACACCCATCTGGCAGGTAAGGTCAATAAATGGACATTAACTGCTATAAAAATCAGGAGTATCTAATTGTAAGTTTGCAATGACAATTTTTTTCTGCGCTAAGGACGAGGAATGCGACTCATTCACATACGTGATAACAAAGAGCTCCCTTGAGGGTTGTACAGAAAAGATACTTCCCCGAGAGGGAATTCGTGTTTTTGCCGCTAACTTACACACCCATCTGGCAGGTAAGGTCAATTAATGGACATTAACTGCTTTAAAAATCAGGGGTATCTAATTGTAAGTTTGCAATGACAATTTTTTCTGCGCTAAGGACGAGGAATGCGACTCATTCACATACGTGATAACAAAGAGCTCCCTTGGATATCCGCTGATGATAATTACAATTTTAATTACCAGCAAAATCGAATTCTCAGAAACGAATTAGTCGTTCTACCTGGGGATATATTAATTAACAGTACATACATTTTAACATATTTTATTATTTTATAATGTTTAAGAAATAGGAATTGAAGAGGACATTATATGTTCCTCCACTATAGGGTGCGTGTATGAAACCACAGACAGGAATGCTACCGTAACTGTAGGTGGTTTCAGGACGACTCATGAAATGTGCAATGGCTTTTTATGGTATTACAATAAGCTCGCTGAATATGGTGTGTGTCGGAGCGAGCTTAGATCTGACGTATATAAAAGCTTTCTCCAAATTTGGAACACTACATGGTAAGCAAGTAAATAATTTATGGATTTTAATTCATCATAAACTTTTTGAAGGTAATGCACTATTCAAGATTTTTTCTTGACTTTCCAATAACTTGCTTTTTGATCTATTTTTAATTATTAAAGGTCAGACGCTAGGATTGAAAATATCGTCACATCTCCATCACACAATGCAGGTTTAACTGTATCTGAAGTAGGAAACAGGATTGACTGGACATTAAGTAAACGAAACCAGATTCAACATTATCACAGATACCTCCCGCAGATAACACAGTGTCCAAAAATTATTGGAAACGATGCTTCGTCATCTTCCTACAGACCATTTCAGCGTTACCCACAGCGCCAAGGTAGCGGTAGAGTTCCAGTTGTACTTGCGAATAACTCAGTAGCAGAAAATGAGATACAAGATCCAGAGCACGAGTATATTACAATATATCCTAAGGACATTGTTCCATACGAACGCCCGGACTTGTGTCGATGGACGAAATGAAATACATTTTGCTATGATGAATTAAGCTTAAATTATAAAGCTGTGTTAACTACCTAAGTAGTATGCTCCACGGTTTGATGTGTCAAACCTTAAATTAAATTCCATTTTAAATAATTGTTGAATAAGAAATATCATTTTAATGATACATGATGATTTCAACATATTATTTAACTCGAATGGCATGTCATTTTAGTACCTTTTGCCTTGCCAGCAAGTCGGATTATATGAAACGGAAGGCAACTAGCTATACTGCATGTACAAGATATGATATTTCCTGAAAGATTACTAAAACTAGGAATGCCTGCGTAAATGGTTCTTTGCATTTAGAGAAAATAACAATTGACCCTTTAATGAGCTGAAGATAGAAGTTTCCGTACGATGATTGATTGTCGAGTGAGTGAATCTGTGATGGTGGTTTTGTGACGCATTTAACTTTTCCAGAAATTTCGTGATAGTAAAGCATGCATTTATCCAACATGAAATCGAGTACTATCTAATTGTTAAAATATTTCAATAAATTTGTTAAAATTTGATTTTTTACACACAACAAGAGCAGAAACTCTTTTAAAAATATATTGCAAACATTTCTTTTTGTTTGAAGTAAGATTACGAGGCAAGCTATAGATGTGCCATCAGCGAAGAATTAAAATAAGTCCAATAAAATAAAGCTGTTATAGAGTATAGTTCATCTTTTGAAAGACTAGATTGAATCAAAGATTTGTTTACAAAGCTAATGAATCTGATAATCATCGATTGTTGTAAACAAAAGGGGGTGTATAGTGAATATATATACGCTCATATATTTACACATCATTTAAAGGCAATCGTTCGGAAACGCAAACAGGAATTAAGATGCAATGATAATGATACTTTTGTTTAAGTTATCTAATATGAATTATGAACGCAATACTTTGATCAAATCTTGGGTAATAAATGAAATCTATTGTAATAAATTTATTCCTTAAGACATTTCAACTTCCAAAGCAAAGTAGTCATCCTGATTTACCGGAAAGCGACAAGGGAAACTTGAATTGCACTTTTAGCAGTTTACGTGAACAATGAGTTCCTGACATTTGACCAATGAATAAACCATTAATTAGCCATTGCATCTGAGTCAGCACAAGCTTCAACTGGCAATCAACACCAATTAAATGAGCTGCACTGATATCTACACATGTATTATTTATTAACTGTAAATGTGCAAGGATGAAGAGGATGTGTAAAAAGGCTTACAACTTCTGGCAATAATGGAACATTGATTATTGTTATCCTTCCTTCTTTCCTTAGAAAAGTTTTATAAACGCAAAGAATAGAACCAGTTACACGCGACAAGGCAGGGGTTCACATCTGTTTCCAAGTAGTTTAACGCTATCTAATTTCGTAAGTGCCTGTGATTCGAAACTTGCCACTTTATCGGTATTTTTTTCTTGTTCTAAACTCGCATACAAGTAAAAATACCAATCATATCAGCATTGCAGAAATGCATTCTTTTCTCGTTTTGATAGTTATTATTTGTGTGATAAGGCATACCGGGGCCTTTAGATTTGATAGCAATCCCTACAAACATCGAGAAGTTTTGGATCCGAACGGTAAATACATTTTGGAATGGTTGGTGGACTGGAAGGATAAAAGAGTCCTTTTCAATGTGACTGTTGAAACGAAGGGATATGTTGCCCTTGGACTATCTAAAGAAGGTTAAAAAAATTTACTGTTGTGTGATAATTCAAGTCACAATGAATTTCTGAGTGCTTATTATCGAAGTGAAAATGAATTTCAGGCAAAATGGACGGCGCCGATATCGTGATGGGTGGTGTCATGCCGGGTGGCAAACCGTATTTTACCGTGAGTATTTTTAACAATTTGTTGTGCTTTTACAATTTTTTGTATTTGCAAATCAAAATAAGTATTCTAAATATCAAAATTATCTTGAACACTAATTTATGAAGGATAGACACGGATTCGGAAATTCTGCACCGGAAGTGGATGACAACCAAGATTGGATTTTACATGCCGCGATGGAAAGTGACTCGCACACATTCCTCAGTTTTTCCAGACCTTTCGAAACCTGTGATGAGGACCACGATTTACCCATTCATGTAAGATTTGGAAACTTGAAGTTACCCCTTTTGAGTTGTGGCATGATTATTCATAGTTATTATAACCAGTTTCATTCCAATGTAGGATGATTATATTGGACTGTTATGGGCATACGGAGAGAAAGATAAGCATAATATCTATCACTATCAGAATCGTGGAGTTTATAATGTATATTTACTGGATCCGGACCTTTCCCCTGTGAAGTTATCTCAAACTTCGCAGAACCCAAAAGTAGTGGGTGACATGAAAGTGTGGACGATCTCTAGATCACAAGTAATTCCTGCGAAGGACACAACTTACATTTGTAGCATACACAAAGCTCCACAAAACTCAAAAAAATTGCAAATGGTCGGAGTAAGTAACATTCATACTTTCAAAATATATTCACATTCATCGAATTTGTTATATAGAATATCAAGTTATTTAATATTTTTGTAAAAGTTTAACTCTGTATTGGAGTCGAATCTGGAACGACGCCACATTCATCATTTCTTACTACGTCGTTGTTACCCACCTGCAGGCGATGATGCTGAGTCGTTTTTCGAGCGTCATGTGGGACAAGATGAGGAATGCTATATTTTGCAAACACCATCCCCATCTCGTCGAATGCCAGTTGAGAACTGTCAAGCTGTTGTGCATGAGTGGGCAGTGGGTGCAAGGGTAAATAACATTAGAATATATGACTCAGGAAAGAGGAAACTCAAATATTAACATCATCAGCCAAGCAAAAAAAAATTACGGTGGATTTTAGCAACATTTACTCTGTGCTTTGTATTTCAGTCGTTTTTTCTACCTGACCATGTTGGAATTCCTCTTACCGAAAATGCTTATTATATGCTTCAAATGCATTTTGATAATCCACTATCGATGCCAGGAATTCAATTAAGATTCTCACTTGAAGTATTTTATACAGAAAAGTTCAGGTTAGAGCATAAACTATTTCGCCTGACTGAATTTGGTTTCAGATTTGATTAGGAACTACTTATCAGTTAAAATATTAATTTTCCCTCATATACAGACAGCACGAGGCAGGATTGATATTTTTTGGTACCAGTACTCCAGGATCACCTACAATTATGCTACCACCACATTCAATTAATCATAATATTTATGGTCATTGTGCTTCCAGTTGTACTGAGAAATGGTTCCCTCCCACTGGAATTCATGTTTTTGCTGCAAAATTGCACACTCATTTAGCTGGTACATAATTAATCCATGACACACATAGCAAATTATAATAAAATACATCATTTACCACAGTAAAACTTGTATTGACGATAAAATTCCCAAGGTCGAGGAGCCAGAATGATTCACATCCGAAATAATGAAGAGCTGCCTTGGATAACTCACGATGACAATTACTACTTTAACTTTCAGCCTATTAGAGTTTTGAGAGATGAGCGCACAATTCTTCCGGGAGATCAGCTAATTAAACGTAAAATCTTACTTATATCATTGTCAGTTAATTCGTGTTTTAATAGGGATGGTTAGAGCTCCTTACATATTGCAGAATATTTAAAATCCAAAATCCAAAACTATTGCAATTTTATTGTGTTTCTGATACAGGATGTGTCTATGAAACCACTGACAGAAACGGATCTGTTACAGTGGGAGGCTTCTCGACGAGAAATGAAATGTGTAACGGGTTCTTGTGGTATTACAATAGAATTCCAGAATTCGGTGTTTGCGCAAGTGATATAAAGTCAGATGAATACAGAAATTTTCTTAAAATATGGAACACGACATGGTAATTTGTTGAGAATTTATTGGAATATTCCAAATACATTAAATCTTATCATCCACTTAATGCACATTTGATTACAGGTCTGATCTAAGGATTGAAAATATAGTAACAGCTCCCAGAGAAAATCGACGTTTAACTGTATCCGAAGCTGGAAATCGTATTGACTGGACCATCAAAAAACGCAATGAATTGCAAAAAATGCAGCGTAATTTTTGGCAAATATCTCGATGTGCAAATCTGATTATACCAAAAGACTCCTGCTACCACACCAAATGAGGCATTTATTTCACCTCGATCGGGATGGGGAAATGATGAAAATGTGCCTTTATCCGTACTTAATGAAATATTAGACCCGGAATATGAGTTTGCCAGTCGATATCCAGAGAACATTGTTCCATATAAACGTCCACAGTTCTGCAAGAAGAATTGAATCTAGCCCAACCACTACGGAACAAAAAAAAATCTTCAGAAATTTGAAAGAGATTCATGTTTAATACTACACTGCAGCAATGCATTTTTACATAAATTGGTACTCATATTTATCCAAGGTATCTTGATATTGACCAATGATGCACTATATATAAGAACATTGTAAATATATACTGCACTGATTCAACGTAGCACGTAGTTCAAACTAAAGTAATCCAACATGCTTGGTAATGAGTACATCGAAGTTAAAGTGCTGTAAGAAAGGTATGATAGTGGATTTTATACGAGTATATGCAACAGTAGAAAAAATCTCATTTCCCATCCAGAACGGTAAAACGCAAGAAGTAAAAGACCACGTGCAATTATTTACTGACTCTGTCACGGATTTATTTCTGTAAGCAACCGGGCTAAAATCAGCAATGATTATAATAATAATAATAATATAACGATCCAAGCAATCATATTATATGTATTTCACGTAGAATTTACACGCAATGGCACAAAATCAACATAGACTACCTTCACAATACACATAAGCACATATAACTATTAAAAAACTGGACATGACATAATGAATCCGAGGCTTTTCCCACATCTTTAAACGTAACAACACATATTTTTTTAAACTATAGTACAAGGTATGTCACA
Source organism: Sinodicranocentrus sp. ZH6 (assembly GCA_027743935.1). Lineage (NCBI taxonomy): Eukaryota > Metazoa > Arthropoda > Collembola > Entomobryomorpha > Entomobryidae > Sinodicranocentrus > Sinodicranocentrus sp. ZH6. The sequence goes on from JAHZNA010002387.1 coordinate 7,296, forward strand.
AAATTTCGCAAATGATAAAATAGTAGGATTTCACAGCAAATTCATACAAGTTTAGATCCGCTCACTATAATGCCTTCAAAATTTACAACTTTGTGGTACAAATTTTAAACACTTCTCCTTAAGGAACATCAAGTGGTCTATCGGCAACATACAACACAACAATGATGTTCTCCAAATACATAAATCACAAAAAATAAATTTACATTAAGTTATTAAATTTTTGGCAAATACCTTTGGGCAAAAATTTAGAAATAATTAATGTATTTATAAAAATGTGATTTTGAACTTTTCGAATAATTACAAAAATTGTTTGAAGCCAAACAAAAGTTCATGATTGACTTAACAGCAGTATTCACTTCTCAATGAAAGGAACAATTTTGAAACTGCAAAACTGGCATTACTACAACAATGCAAATGATAGTGACATGCACTGTGCAGCAGTCTAAAGAAGATGCTCTAGTACACGACAGTAAATATCACGGCCATAAGTTACAATACACTTGCTTAAATAGTTAATTATTGAGCAAGTTCATGAAAATCTCGACCCAGTTCCGATTTAACATTTGAATACAGCATTATTAAGAGAACAAATTGAAATTACATTAATATAGGAATGAGGACATGGGAATGGAGCCTATATTATATCAACACACCTTACGAGACTTACTTAGTTTATCTCAGCCGATCCAATTCATATAACAATATTTAAGGAAGCCTCCAACATGAAGTAACTTAAAATATCAAAAATATAAAAATTTCTTAGGATTTTGGTAAATCATGAAATGATATGCATCAATAAGAAATGAAGTAACTCTAAGAATACAATAACCATTCGAAGATTACACATCCATCGTTACGTTAATTTTTGTGTGCCGCGCCACTACTTTTACTTAAAAGACCAAAAGCTTCAATATGAGAGAGTAACGAATTACTTTTCTAATATAATGATCATTTTATATCTAGTTCTAGCACTGCTTTCTTACATAATCGATACAATAATAAATTACAAAATTTCTTTATGATTATTTTGAATTTTTACGTGTTGCCACAATATATTTAGATATGAAAATTCAAAAGACAGTGATAGAGCAGTATGTAGTAGCAAATGGTTACATATTATACGAACGTGGACAAATTTTGCTATATGCATCATACACACAGACTGACTCAACAATTGCACTCATACTACAATGTTTTAATTTTAATACAAACTAACATTAAACTGCTCCTCAGTTTTACCAGCTGCACGCAACGGCAAATAACAATATTATGTAGATAACAGCATGGTGGTTGTAACTTACAGATGTATATGAAGTTTGCTTTGGGGATGCACTTAATTATAACGTGCAAACTATTATTCGTTCTTTGTTCTCACATGACTGAACTTTTTCATTTTTCATTGAACTTAGAGTATCGAGCATTTTAGCTTCTTCCTCTTCTTAGGATTTTTTGGGCCATCAGTTCCCCCACCTTCTACATCCTTCCTCACCCGTATTTCCCGCATAAGGTCGAAGAACACTTTATCGACATTTGTCCGAGTCTTTGCAGATGTCTCGACGTATGGCACGCCCCACTCAGCAGCTCTATTTTCTGCATCTTCCTTACTGACCTTACGGCGTTCTTCTAAATCTGATTTATTTCCTACTAAAAGGAATGGGACTGATTGATCCCCTTTAACTCGGAGTATTTGCTCCCTATGACATAATAGAAATTCAGTGAAAAACATGAGCTTAATTGGCTTATCCAATATTTTCTCTCTAACGCCAGTTTACCTGAATTCCTGAGTAGCTTGGAATGAGTCTGTTTCGGTTATTGAGAATACACAAAGGAAGCCTTCACCAGAACGAAAATAGTTGTCCCGAATAGCAGCATAGTCTTCCTGGCCAGCTGTATCTAGAATATCTATCTGAACTTCTTCGCCATCCAAAACGACCTTCGACAGTAAACGGAAACGTGACGCAAATTGTTATTTTATTTTTACAAACATGCATTATAAATGTGAACATGCTAGTAATATATTTATTTACCTTTTTCCTATATGAATCAGCTTTTGTAGGCTCATAGTCTTCTACGAACTCATCGTACATAAACTGAAGCGTTAATGCTGACTTACCAACGCCACCAGAACCCACCTGAAAGTGAAATTAATTAATTTACAACTATGAGTCAACACATTATTTAAGAACTAGCACTTACTTGAGGGAGCAAATCAGTGCATAGTAAAGTAAATATCAAAGCAAAAACGAAGTTGCGTTTACCATGATAACTTTATGAAGTGACGGTGTCGTTGTTTTTGGTGACATTTTTAGTTTGTACTGATTTTAACTCAACTATTTTTTATATTTTTTTCCTTTCCAATTCTTGCGTAAGCTTTAAACGCTGCGTGTAGTTCGATGTTGCTTGACTTTGTTTCAACAGCATTCAATTATGTACTTCTTGTGGCTGTAGCTCCAAACGTAGATCATATCAATTCCACTCTCCACTGCAGATACAAACTGTAACAAAAACAAATTTACTGCATACTTGGAAATACTATCGTATTTTCTCTTAATCTAATTTTAATAAGTGTAACCTCTGAATTTTACAGATCAACAAACAAAGGTCGTATCGTATTCGTATTCCGTATTATACATTATACCAAGCAAACGTAAAGTAATTATACATATATGTGTAAACTCAAACTAAGTACCTTCTAACTATGTATCTACCTGTTTGATTTTATTATGTACTTTTTGTTGTTGCACATACACAACACTTATTCATAGATTTCACGGTCACCAAAAGGGTTGCGTTTTTGGAAATTGAAATATCCAAGGATCTTTCTAAGCTCATGATTGTACATAAAGTTCCGTTAAAATGGAAACAAAAACAGGAACAATACAACAGCTGTAATTATGTTTTGCAATAAGACAGTGTTAATGTCAATAGAATGTATAGATTAGTTAGATTACCACAGTTTCAATACTTGAAGTAATATCGACACGTTCGGTGTTGACGAGGATAGTCAAACATCCCAAGCCCAACTTTCATATCTGATATACAGACATATTTATCTCTTGTGATTTTAAAATTTGCGAAGAGTTGCACACGGCAAACGAATTTATTTTTTAAGGATTGAAAGAACCAAATGAAATACATAATTTAATATATATTAGGAATACAGAGTAAATCTTGATAATCACCCACTTTATAATGAACTCTTTTCGCTCAAGAATGTCCAGTGTGTAGTTGTAGATTACAAACAAAATAGTAAACCTGCACATATAGCGAATTTTTTAAAGTAAATTGCAGTATAATTCAAAATAGTTTGCGATTATGATTTAATGGTTCTTTCGCTATTTTAACCTCAACATTGCTTCTGCTCATGCTTACAACTAACTTGGCTAAATACCTATCGGATTTCAACAATGCAATCTAAGCTATCTTGTATATAGATATCAATATTGCAATCACAGCTAAGTCAGCTAACACTAACACACCATCCGTGTGTGTTTCCGGGTTTGCTGTTCAAGATTAGTTTTTATGCTTGCAATGAACTAGATTTTTACCGACATTCTCACGCACCTTACTTTGACAGACTCTGAGTAACAGGAGTACTGCTATTCTATTTTTCTATTTAAATACGGATCACTGACAAATGAACTTGTGCGTTGCGTAATTTTCCAGTTATGCATACGTTCATTTCACTACCCGGTCCTTACTAGCAGTATGAAAATTATAACTAAAACTTGCAAAACTAAATAGCCAAAAAATGTCAGATACTTACTAAATTTGTAAATTTCCGGCGAAGCAAAAATGTGAAAACACAACCTGATTCATTAATGCATGTGCTTCAATGGGTTTCCTTTTAATGAAAAATGACAAATGAACACACGAACACAGCGAAAGAATCTTCTAAATAGGTTGTCATTTACTCAGTCCGTGGTGTCATAAAAATTACTTGTGTTTACTGTAACTGTACATATCTTCAACATAAATCTACAAGATGGTCCAACGAATGAGTCACTCGCATTCCTAAAACAATATGTATATTTTACGTGAATTGATATAAAACCGAAAATTGCTCGTGAAGATTCTATATCCGATTCCATGATAATGAGTGTTTTCTAGGCGTCATTATTATCGCTTATCGCCTTAAAAACCGTGTTTAGTGTACAGTACACCTTTGTATGAGACTTCCATGTATACTAAACTTTGCTTTGCAATTATTTAAATTAAAAATCTAATCTCGTATTATAAATGCTATACAATAACCTAATATAAATAAACATCAAATACCAAAAATTATTCAATTCATATACGCAGTACAAGAGTACAACCTTGACTTGCACATTACACAGCACGAGTGTAGTTACCTTGAAAATTTTCTGTCAACCAAGATGACACAAAGGCTGACCTTTTGCGAGTTGTATGTTATGTTGGGCAATGCAATGCCATCATCATCAATTACCATTGCTCATTTTCACAACTAATCTCGATATGATATCCGATATCTGGTTAGTAACCATTATTGGTTTCAATTAGCAATTAGTACTCGTAAGTACTCTTCACATTTTAGAACGATCATTATCACGTTAATAAGTAAATGAATGAGTTTCATTACAACCACACTATGGGCTTCAATAATGTGAATATTGTGAATTGTGAATCACCATCGCACAGAGCAAATAGAGCCTTGATATACATACATACACAGTACAATACATTATATCACACGCACTTCTGCTTTTCATCCTTCGTCTTTCCTTCCCCATCCCGATGTTTCCAATAATATTTGCACTTATTTTGTGTAAATATTTTACTAATATACGTCAAGAAAGAGTTACTAGCCAGCCACCACCTTTAACTTAATTCCTTATCTCCCATATTTGAATCACACCCCGCAAATAATACATACGTTACGTATCTAATAAACACATGCATAAACATTCTTTGTGCACAACTTTAGTGTGACTGCTAGACCAAGTAAGTGACTCAAAAACTAATCTTTCGAGTAGATGATGAGACTATCAGACTATGAGACCATCAACATGAAGTCTGCATATATGACACGATATTTTACATTCTGCCAAGCTGAAATCACGCGTCATGCCAAAATCATAATAGTAGTGTTGCTTCAAGTCAGGCAGCACTTTAAAATGTAGATGAGACGATGAGTTGATTTCTGTTTCTGCATGTGCTGTTCAGTTATCCGCTCGAACAATGCGTAATAGAACATTATTTCATTTCATGTTTTCTGTCAGATATGACTCATGTATTTTAACCCGTCGCGGCCAGAAACTCACAAAGCAGCAAAATATACAGACAGACAAACAACAGAAGCAGAATGTGAATACCATATTCACAATCACCCTGTATGAACCATAAATATTTAGGTTTGCACAAGTTATACAATTTTGAGCTGAAGGGAAATGACGTTGGCTGATCCAAATCGCAAATAAACGTAGACCTTACTAATTATGTGTCATTTCAGCCCACAATCTAATATTAGTCATATAGTAGATCATTCGTTATCTTAATTCCATTCAACCGACTATTGCTGAATACAAAGTATATTGAAAAGTAAAGTGTAAATAACTATGAAACAAAATCAGAATCAACATACACACGTAGCAATGAATTGAAATGCATGTAAGTAAATTCATGTAATGTAATGAGAGTGAAAATTCACATAAAAACTCGCAGAAAGGAAACTTAAAATATATTATGCAGCACGTATGATGGGCTCAATTGAGCTCAGCAATTGCACCTAAAAACTTCCAAAAACTACACAAATAAATGTTAGCATTAGCATCTAGTGTTGTCCGATGTAAATTTCTAGTTAATAACCATTTCATGCTACATTTAAAACCTTCACTGTTTTACACTCATTCCTTGGAGTTACGTGGAGTAAGTAATGATTGTACTGTACACTTTCATAGGTCTGTTAGCGGATTTCTATAACTTTGTTTGACCAGTGCGAGCTAGAGTTAATTTTAGCATTATGTTGGGTCTGAACTTTTTCTGCGAGATTACTTCTCTTTAGCAGATCCCCACCGCCAGCATCAAAGCAAAAATAACAACAAGTCCCAAAAAAGGTCACGTAAACAACCTCTGAGCAAATAATTTCTTCCATCGCAAAAATAGTCGTATTTTCTACATATTTCAGTTCTGTCATCTGTGCATTCGTTTTTTGCACCTTTACCGTTTAATTCCAAACTCAAACCATGATATGGTTCCATATGCTATGCATAAGCAACAGTCAGTAACAGATTTTGTCCGGAAGATTAGTTAGGTTAAGTAAATTGTTATCCTCTAAATACTAGCCAAAATAAGATGTCAGATATAGGTTAAGTAAAGTAAAATCCTTGGACTAGTGTGTCAATGTCGATTGTCTATCTGTAATTGTATTGCTTCAAAACCAGAAACAAAAGGTGAAATAGAGTTTTATTTATTGAATTTCCAGGTACAAGGTCAGCGCAGCGATTTTAAATTTAAACGTGACTTGTAGCATGTTGTATCTTTTATGATTCATATGAGGTACTCACAAATCGCGAAGAGTTCACTTCAGTCAGATACACGTCAATTTGTAATTGGAAATTGGTGATGCCCGTGACTGTGATATTACGAATCAGCAAAACACCATTAGAATTAATGTACCTGTACCTACTCAAGGTAAATGAGACTACGGTACCTACAATATATACACCGCTTTTAGCATTCATCTGACATCATCATTTTGGATTTGGGATGCTCAGGTGGAGCTTATGAAGCATGAAGAAGTATGGAATGATTCAGGGAGACGACACATTTCACACGGCCAATTGTAAGAAGAGAAAAAATGCAAGCACACGCATGACTCTTGTACTTCTGACAATTTTAGGATGGTGCTAACAGTCCACTCTGTCACTGCCACTGTTCAACAACAAAATATTCATGAATACCTGAACCTACATACCGTCGATACCATCATTTAATAAATCTTCAATGTCTTGAATAGATCAGGTAACATCAGGTTAGAATTAGAAGAACGCTGACAGCCGACGCTGCTAACGACTAATTGTAAGAATGTAAGGCCATGTGACAACTTTTTAAACGCATATATCCATACCAAAATCACATTGTTCCACTCTTTACATACATTTATTTACAGATATAAACATAATAAACATTTAAAGACATTCTTGTGACGAGTGAAAGCTAACTATTCAGCTGGTGCGATCTCACGTTGACGTACCAGACACCACAAAATAAAGACAGAAAGAAAGAAAGTAAGAAAAAAGAAGAAGAAAGAACAACTTAGATGGAATCCGAGAACGACCACTGCTCATTGTACTAACTATACCAAGAAAGAAATGATATATTGATTTGACTCGTTTTTTACTTCCAGTTTTTACAGAGCTTGGCTAGACTCGAACGAATCAGCTAAAGCTAATGTGCAATAGAACTAATCAAATCAAAATGACTTTGTTCTCATTAACCGAATCCTTTTCTTTTCATCAATTTTGCATTTTGCCCAAACCTAAGAATTAATAAGAATGAAAAAAGTTTTAAACTACTGCTGGTGCTACCTTTTAAAATATGTACTTTTTTTCTTCTGCGCACTGAGAAAACAGAAACTTCTTCTTTTTATTCATTTTTTAAACCCTACCAGGCATTTAATTATTTAACATACAATTCTTCAGGCTTCAAGAAGACCATTGAGAATGAAAATGAAGGGTGGGTGGGTCGTTATAGGATATAATATAGATATGTCAAGTCAACTCAACTCAAGGCTATACGACCATTCAGAAAATGTGGATACAATGATGTATGATGACAACGATTCGAGTAGCGAATCTTCTCACTATAGACTAGACTATAGACTGTCACTGTAAAAGTAAATTTCTGATGCGGGGATCTGTACATACAAGATACAAACTTTAGTGTTTAACTTTCATTTGTGAAAGCAAATTGTACAAGGTGTACCTTACAAAACTGATTTTGGCTTGGTATTGATTCTATTCGTTCTGTCTGTGGTATTTAAAGCGGATTACTCCTTAGAATATATTGGATTACTCAAGGTAACTAGACTAACCTTATACAGAAGAATTTGTCGAAAAAATCTTGGGGATTTATTAAATGTTTTATGTTAGGTGTCGATTGTTCCCGGCTGCATGATTTGGAATAAAGGTAGACAGGAAAGTACAGTAGTGGAGTGTGGTTATTTACTGAAAAACTATCATACATACACTATTCGGTGGGTATTTATTACGGGTAGACAATAGTAGACATACATTCAACTTAACCCTTTCATACGATACGATATGGAACGGAGGACCCGATTGATACGAATTTAATCTCAGAGTAATTGTTTCGGTCTCAGTAATGGTTTTTGATCACGCAGGGACAAACGGACTCAACAGAATTACCCGGAATATCGCATCCTCGCACATTTCCCGAGCATGATCAAAGATGATGCACTCAACTTCAAAGCAAAGTAGATTAGATTGTAAAAAAATGATAAAACATTGAAAAAAACAACACAAACTGTAACCACATCTAAAATCTAAATACGCCCCTGTCATGAAGGAGTAGAAACATGCGAGACGGAATACTCAGGTAATTCTGGAATCTCGATCATCGTCTGTCAGCCCTTTTACTTATGCATCATTGTTATACCGAAATGTTATACTCGTAGGTCATTTAGTCATTAACGATATAAAGAAACTTTCGAAGCCAAAATGTTTTTTGTGCCTTACCATTCGCATATAACTTATTATGTTGTATTGTGGAATTGGGGAAGGGAAAGCGTTTCAATCGTTAATATCCAATTGTTGAAGTTTTGTATGTAGTACGCAGCAGTTGGTTCCGGTCGGTTTGTGAATATTACAAAACTTCACTTTTATGTAAAGTCAAATCTCATCTAAGTTTAAACTTTATACTTGTGACTTCAAATGAACTCATCACCATAAATTACACGAAATCCAATAAAAAAGCTGCTGGTTGTAATAGCGAAAAGTATGCGCTTTAGTGTTTAGTCACTTTTGCTAGTAGTCACTACTCACAAGTCACTAGTATTTGGTATTGTGTATTACTTTTGCAATAATATGTTGTATTTAATCAGGATTTATAGGTGATAGTTATAGTTTAGACTATATACTCGCTACATTGACATAAGATATAACTCTCTTACTGTAGTGTTGACTAACTTATGATCAATGACAGCTAAGCAAATATATGAAATGATTTGTGACTTGTGACTGATCAAGCATTAAATCTGGAGTTGGGAGTATTTTTTAAACAACAGTCGACTGGGCCATAGGTTTAAACTTCAATAAAACTTTAAACAGATTCCGTAAAACTCAGCATAAAATATCCAATTCAATCCTCGATCTTCCCAACTAACAATAGCAACCTGCTAGTAAATCCAACTAATTTTTACATGCGTCATTCCATGACAAAGTCACAGCCTTTAAACTGTAAACAGATTAAACCACTTTTGAATTTTAAGTTCCTGCTGCATGCCTTTCCGTCTAAATTAAATACTAAAATTAATCACAAACCCAACCACCCTGCTCAACACAAACTCTTAAAACACTCACTTTTACACATCACATCCCAAAAAAACTACAAAAACTTCACTCTTAGATTTATTTACCATGTATCAAACAAACAGCGACCAACACAACAGATGCATTAAAACTTTCCGGAAGCGCAGACGGCAGCTTTTTGGTATTACTTTTCTACTGTTTTACTACAATGCAATGTTGTGAGTTGTGAAGTGCACTAAATGTGGTGTACACGGATAAAAAGCGAAATTGAATTTTGTCTATTCTCTCCTTCTACACTTCTTTAACATGAATGGGATGTGGATAATGGGAGGTGATATCAGCAGGAGAAAAGTATGCTTCTGCTAATATGCTAGTGAATTCTTATAGCCTGAAAAGAGTCTTTTAGTTTTAGTAGTCTCTGTAGTAGTTTGTACAGTGTAGTAGCAAAAGTGTAGCATTCGATAAAATATTCTTCACAGCAGCAGCCACAATATAAAGGCATCATCATCATCACATATTAACGTGTAACATGTAAGATGCAGTGCGAATATCCGTCTTAATGCACATATATTAGTGTATAATTTTCTATACCGTATATGATGCATGATGGATGAATGATATGATACATGTCTATTCAAGGCAAACAAACATGGTATGAAATATCGTCTGAAATTCTAGCCATTCTTCGTTCCCGTTCCCGTAAAGGCAAAAAATGAAGACCATAACGTTATCCTGTAATACACCGTCAATAGTACATATAATATGTATACACATCGTACCGTACATCAAATCCGTCGTCCAAATATCTATAAGTGTAATCTACACATAGACAAGAAGACTAATCCGAATCCCGAGTAGCTTTTCTAATCATGATGATACGTTTGAAATATGTATGCGTAATGATGTGAGGAAACTTTATATACCTAACTTTGAAAATATGTACTTTACCAAACCAGATCACGATGCAGTAGTGGTTACTGTAGTTGGAGTATTCTATCTAAAGCGTATAATACGGACATGTGTACATATTACATTTATATAAACCGACACAGTCCTTCATCCTTTGGAAAAGAAACCTTCTAGCAGTATGGAAACGTCAAATTCAAATACATGCATGAACATGGGCATACATTGTTTCCCCATCCCTAACTCTTTAGTAGCAGCTAAATTACAGAGAAGTTATGAGAGAGAAGAGAGCACAAAATCTTGATACTAAACGTGTATCTCATCTTAGGTACGGTTTACGATACCATCAGTGCTGACGGTGATTATCACATTCACACACGAGTCGGAGTCACACAACAGAACTACCTTCGTGGTACCGTATGGGGAGTTTTTTTAGTGCAGGAAGTACTTGTAGTACTGGTACTGGTACTAATAATTACAAATCATGTTTTTAGTACCACAGACTGTAATTCCGCAGTCTCCGTGGAACTGCAGCCTTGTAATCGGTATAGTAGTGTGCATGCATGCATAGTGACATCTTATGAGTAAAAATCCTCATTATACAGCATCTACAAGTATTCGATGTCATCTAAAGTCAACAAACGTAGAAAAATGGAAAGCGACATTTGTGATTTGGCGATGGTATTGTAAACCGGAAATATGAATGTACATACTTGCGTAAGGGTGTGAACTGTGAACAACAGAACAAATTGTGCCAAAGCCGTGCAATGAATGAACAATCAACGAAATTGGCTCTGTTAATTCTACCCATATGATGTTCTCGCAGTAATCCGCTTTCTAAACATTATCTGCAAATGAGTATAAATATTCTTATCCAACAACCAGAATTCAGAAATGTATTCAAATGATATGCAGTAAGCAACTAAAACAATGACGCCGTTTTTCTATACTCTGAGAAATCCCCAGAAAAACCCAACGTTCCCAACACACGCACCACCAATAAGCATATCACCTACCACAAAACCCAAAACAAAGGAAGTTTTAGGGTATTGCAATTGCAATGCAATGCTGAGAGGTATCATATTTCCCGAAACATTAATTCCAATTTCCAATGAGATAAGTATGAAGTAACAGTCGAAATTAAGTTGCACTTTTGCACATGCTAAAATTTGCGCATGACATATATGACTTAGGAAAGTTGTACATGTTTATCGGTTTATGATATGAGTGTATGATAATATGATATAAATAATAAATCAACCTAAAAAAGCCGAAAAATGACAGATTTAACAAATCCCATTTATATTTATATAGAAAATATGTTTTTACTGTTTTTTATGCTGGTCTAACAATAAATCTAAACACCCTACCATCAGTAATGATTCAAAATGCTATCAATTTATTTCGATTACTTAATGTACCGGAATTTTCAAGCGTATGTACAAACAAGTGTAAAAACAATTCATCAACATGTATATAACGCAAACGCATAATTAACCTCCATGAAGGGTGGATATAAATGTAATCTTATCTCCATTTTCTAAAGGATACATAACTTTATCTAGTAGTTCCCAATCTATATCATTAATTAAAACTAAGATTCCAGGTCTCACATCATCATCTTTGATAAGAAGTTCAGGTCTTTCTTGAATTAAGTTTTCCTTCATCCATTTAATCAAATTGCTCATTTTCCATCCTTCGCAAACATCTAAATCTTTTTCACGCACACCACCTATCAAAATCTCAGCTCCACCACCAAACAGTACCTTAATTTTAATCTTTGTTCCATCATCTACAGTTCCCAATTCTATGGTGCCTTTCTTGCCACTCTCCCTGGCTGCCTTTTTTCGTCGGATTGCTTCTTGATATGGTGGAGCTATAGGATTCTGCACAGGTTCTCTTAATTGATAGTTTTCTGGTAATGAATAAGTTGTGTCACCGTCATATCCTTCTAAATCTCCACATGTCACGAACGGTATTATAATCTTTTCTGAGTCGCTAATTTCGTTTATTGAAAACTGCAAATTAGTATCTCCAACACGTGGGGTGTAATTTGGGGGTAGCTGAAAATTTCTAGCCACTATAAAACTTTCGATGCTGGAAGCCCGACTACTTCTAGGTTTAGCAACTTCAACATTTTCAAAAAACATGCTAACTTTCCCAAACAACGTGTCAACACCTGCCTTCGACGAGCGAAACATTTTTGCTACAAATTTTCCACCTGGCTTTAAGACACAAGTAGCAATATTTAACGCAGAGAGCAACAGTTGAGCCTGTAAATATTCATCCAGATGATGAAGTCCTGTGACATCTGGAGCACTAGATTTTACATAAGTTGTAAGTTAGATATTAGATACATTAACTATAATGACGGAGTCCGAAGAACGCTGTGTAACAAATGACGAATGTAAAAGTACTTGAATAAAATTTACATTCGTCATTTGCATTATTTAACATTTAAACTTACCCATCACACACGACAATTTCAGCTTTACAGTTCCCCAGCAATCGAATAATTTCCTTCGCTGTGGCGTCACTGGTAATGTCACCTTGAAGACAATGCACCCCCGCAATAGGCGACATTGCCTGCAAATCCACTGCTACGATCTGGGCTCCAACCCTCCCATTTAAGGCCTGTGCTAGCACCTGGCTCCAACTTCCTGGTGCTGCACAAAGATCAACTGCTTTCGTAACATTCTCCAAAATACTAAATTGAGAATCGATTTGTAACAACTTAAATGCACTGCGAGCTCTCCACCCTTCCTCTTTCGCTAATCTGTAGAATATATCGCGCTTATCTTTCGAAGATCGACCCATACTAACATATATATTTTTATACTTTGACTTTTTAAAACTACTTATTATAGCCGGTCCGGTGTTGTTTCACAAATTTCACTCTATTAAGAAAAATTTACACTTTTATACTCTGCTTCCCCTAGTTCACAACTAATAGTTCGCCTCAAAAATAGATTTTAAAAATCCAAAGAAAATTACATCAGCATTCCTTGTATTTAACTTGTCAAGTCAAGTGTCAACTCAAATGCTAGTGAATCTGCTGCTGTTGCACATGCTCATAAAAATGCTCAGAACACGTTACGTTTTACTACGTTGCAAAGCAAAGTAAACTTGTGGTGATAACAAAATACAGAAATAAATATGTACCTCTTCTCGCACCATTCTTTTATGTTTCAATGATACTTGTCAAGCACATATATTTTTACTTGCACACCAACACCGTCAGCCTTTGTTCAGCTCATTATCTATGCCGTTTTTTCTATAATAAGCGTAAATTGTGTTATGTGACTTATGTGGGTGCACAGTTATATTTGTAAGTCTTAATGTGCACATTTGCAATCACACGTGCATGCATACACTGTAAATTTTTATAAGAAAGAAGGGATTTATCCTCTCGCTCTCTTCCATACGCTTGCGATTTTCTTCCTTTTCTTCCCACATACTTTGATGATGACGATGATTACCTTTTCCTGATTTTTTAAAAGATTACCTGTATCTTATTCCTGGATATCTCGAATAAAGCTATATTCCAAGTTCCAAACCTTTTCGATTGTAATTTACGCACACATTGACAAAGCTAGAATTTCCTTCGGAACTTTTACAACCTGTCTGACCTTAGGTACTCTAGGGTTAGATTCTATATTCTGGTGGTCTGTTTTTGTTTTTCAAACGGCTTTTTCTTTTTTGAAACTTACAATTAGAAGATTTACTTCTGAACATTGCCTGATTGTATTTCTTAATTCCCCCCATTTTTGTTTTAAAACCAAATGCTTTTTTTAACTCCGTCTTAGCAGAATCATCCTTATCGTTAGACTTATCGTCGAAGCTGTCATCAGTTGAATCTTCCGATACTTTTTCTTTCCTGTAACCACTGTCTTCCATGTCAGTTTGAGTATAATCTTCGACACTCTTCTTGTCCCTGCCGTATTCTTCGTCCTATTCGATTTCATTCATCTCGTTTTCACTACCAGTCACCATCGCCATCATCGGCATCATCACATCACTATTCGCTATCGACATGTTACGCTCCTACGCTGGAAGAAAATTCTTGATTCTATTCTGACGTAAAAGTTTTTCTACTTTTATATTATAAATTTTCAAAATTTTACTTTCACCTTCTCCCAAAGTGTTAGATTTAGATATTGGTTGACTTTTCTAAAAGGTTCACAGGAGGGTACTAACTAATGGGTACTTACTAGTACTTGTATAATTATTTAATTAATGTAGAGTCCACACTGGCACTGTCACAGTCTACGTTTGCGAATTCTTGAGAGTATAGATCAGGATTCAGCCCTTTCACATCGCTGAGCACATTTTTTATTCTCAGGGGTAGACCTTAGGTTATACACGGTTGTACCAAAGTGTCTGGAATCGGCAATCCCCCAGCAGTCCCAGTCCCCCACCCAACCCAACGCCTTGGGTTTGGGTTACAAAATCTTATACGGTTGTTGTCATAAGCACACCTATTCATATTTTAAACTAAATTTGCACTTCAGCCAAAAAAAAATATAAATAAATAAATTGTCTTCTCCTATATACATAGTCTTTGTAACTAAACACATAAACCCATGGAGAAAGTGATGCTTCGATTTTTCGTTGAGAATAAATAGAATATTTAAAACATGAAGAGCATCAACGATAAAAATAAATCTAAGGAAGTTAATGATATCCGTTAGTTTACAATACTACGGTCTGCGGTTGGATAGAAATTAGACGTTAGATTAGAAGCTGTTTTGAGCAAATATTAAAACAAGCCGTGTAGATTGGGAACGGAAGTTGCCAAAAAATGAAAAAACAGTTCAGCAGCAAGAAGCCTACAGGATTTAGTAGAGATACAATGCTACGCTTATCAACACCTAAACCGAAAGATAAGCGTTGGATACCAGATAGACCTTCGGTGTACTGGCTAGACTATATTATAGATCCAACACCACATAAACTGAGAGACCCTGAGGAGTTAGCAAGCTACTACGACAACTTTGAGCCTAGATACCCTCGGACAAGATTGCTATCTGCTCCACGCAAGTATTATGGAACTTTTTATCGAAACGATGATGAGACATGGAATAGACCAATATCCGTTACAAGTGGTATTTAAGATGTTATTAAATAATTTAAATATATTATTGCAAATTGCAATGTCTACTGAAATAATTTAATCACTTGCTAAACAAAACTTTTTGCATAATATTTTATTTATTCTTCAGGTATCCCCATTTCAGCTCTCACTTACTCGGCTACAAGTCGAATTCTGGAATTATCAAAGCCAAAAACAGCAGTTGCTGGGACCTATCATGACATTAGGGATGAAAAGGGTTCAGGAATTAGACCATCTACCTCAGTACGCTCGCTTCAAACAGGAAGAAGTAGATCTCCTCCAGTAAGAAGTTTTAATTTAGTTGAATACGTATTTGTTTTGTAAAAATGTAAAATGCAATAACAATTTGTCAATCGCACCCACAGGGGAAAGGACGCTTCTTTTATCCGAACGAAGACTTGGCTCGAGGAGACTTTCCATCCAGATCAAAGCATGGAATTCATTCAAATAAAGACAGAAACATTTCTGTCAGCTATTCTAAATCATCTAGATCAAGGTCAAGAAATAGTAAATCTCTAGATTCGAAAAATAAACCAAAACCAATACGGCGAAATCCACTCTCGCTTAAATAAAAACTGTTAGAAACTAATGAACTCAATGGGAGTAATAAAAAATGCAAAACACAATATTATCATAATTATTGCTACCTATGTGGCTGTAACTTTATTCAACGCAAAATCATTTGTTACGCTGAACTTTGATCACAATCCACCATACCAGGTTTTATTTGTACAATTTTACAAATACACATTGGAAGGACCTAAAGAATTTGATAACACCACATCAGATGAATGACACATAATTACTGTGTAGGTATGTCAGTATATTCCAGCAATAAATTCTTCCAATTCAGTGAAATCCACGAATTACCGATTAGAGTTCAGAAAAGCGTTACCCTTTAAACTATTGCCGTTACAATTTACATTTCTCCCAAAGATTTCTATTTTGTTTTGTGTACACGTATCACAAGTACGTACATTACTTTTACATTGCGTAGATGATAGTATCACAGTTATTATCTTACCATTAGTACAACTTAAAGCTATAAAGGGTTGTTACATAACTATGTTACATAGTTAGTGCAGTAATCGCTCGCCGCAAAAACGTTAGGTCCATACAACCCAGTGTCTTTAGCGGTTACAAAGGTTAAATTGCATTTTTGAATCATTTGATGTTTACACTTACACATATGACAGGTATATATTTTGTCTCTTCAGTACCTACGACATAAAATCTTTTTAAATTCAAAATATCGGAGGCATGAAAGTGAATATTTAAATTAATATTGTTTTCTTTCAGGAAAGATCTACGGCTGATTTTTTTAAGAAAGAAGATTGTGTGTCGTTTCCATTTTAAATATATATGCTATAGTTTCAACTTTTACTATCGAATTCAATCGATATTCTTGACTTGTCTACAAAAACTGTACTAGTATTGATTTTTAGAAGATGGTACGTACATAATTACTTTTCTTTTTAAGGCAGTTTTACTGACAAGTATCGTTCTGAAAGCGATGTTCTTTGAACATTTTCCATTTTTCAAGGTTCGGAATTCTAAAAGCTTTCCATAAGAAGAATGGCCAACAAGTGCACGTTTGTAATAATATTTTGTAATATTATTCTGATCATGCATACTTAGAAATATTTAAGGAAAATAATGAAAACTTTTTCAAGTTCTACAAAAACTAACAAAAATCAATTTTTAAAACTATCTATATGAAATTACCTGTATGTATGATATTACGAATTACCAGCTCTTCAAAAAATACGACCTGGTATTTACTATCATACAGCATAGAATTTTAAAAGCAATAACCGCTAGCACCATTAACCATTACTATGTATCGTAATCAACTTAAATAACGCATTTATCTCAAACAACTATATCCAGAAAAAATCGTCCAGCCGCATCAAACCAGCTTATAATTTTGAAAGTTACTTAATAATGTGGCTTACACCTACCCCTACTATTAATCTTAGTTTTTATTTGCATAAACGACCGATGCTTTATTGTGGTAACACATGAATATATGATTAAAATGGTAAATTAAATGCAAATTCAACTAAGCGATGCACTATTTGTTAGGACATAAGGTACAGCTTCCGGTTGGCGACCAGTTCCAATATTTAAGTTGCATATAGTTGATTGGTGCGATGATTGGGCACTGATATTTAATACTTTACAGGGTTGTGGATGTAACTGGACTAATACCATGTACCTTGAGAGACCAAATCAAATTTGAATCAGGTTTTATCTCTATCCATAGAATATAGTAGTGGTAATCTGCATGCAATTATAATTGACTTACCATTACACACGGACCAACTCCTTCAGACAAACATGCCAAATGATTAAAATACAACGAATACTCGGAGGAGTTTACGGGTGGCTCCGGCAAGTACAAAAAATTGACGCCAGTATTTGTTGAGTTTTCTTTAATCATGTTGTTGACGCTGTTGGTATTTAGGAAAAACATTTTAATAAATATATACATAAAATAACATGAACGGTTACATTACATAAAGGTTCACTACCTTCGAATGTAATCTGGTCGAATGTTTTTCAATGGCCACTGTGGATTTGCTTCAACAGCATTGGGTTTTTCCTCTGGGAAACCATTTGGTAATTGTACAGCAAGAACACTGTCCCAAGGAACAACAACAGTTCTGGCTTTGATTCGAAAAACTTGAAGTAATCTTCTCAACTCTGCCTCTCTGGATGCTGAGTCAACAGACGTGGTGGCAGATGTAGACAACAAGAAAACTCTCAGCGTTAAACCTTTCCACGTTGAAGTCTACGAACACCAAAATTACCTACACTTGAAAGTCTGATAAAACCTTTAGCCGTATCACATTGATATAAAGGCATATAAAGTTACCATGTTTAAAATACAGGCAATTTGCAAAAGGAAAAGGCTAGTGCTCTCCATAAAGGAATTGACATCTCCGGAAAAAAAGTTTATTGGCCACGCATCAATAAACATGTGTCTACTCCTAGATAAAATAAGTGCACACAAAAATTTATTAAAATAACAAAAACTCAAACATATATGTACTCTAATATATTGATGTATACATGATCAAATCACAATTTACCTAGAAATTTTTTGCTTATCAAGCAATTGCATGTTACGACATAAACAAAGGTTCTTAGTCATTTTCACGACATCCTTTATCATTTCTACATATTCTGAAACAGTAACCCTCTGGTCTTGAGGATTTCTTATCGCAAACAAATCCTGGAATTTATCTGTTTTGTAAGGTCTTGGAGATTCCGACGCGACACCAAAGAAGTCAACTGGCGGAGTATCATCGTGAAATCCAAAGACAATTGTATTTGGACGCATTGCTCCAAGACCGCATATTCTGACAAGATGTTGCATCCCTTCTCGAATAGACTTCGACACAGTTAATTCTATGAAGGCTTTTACTCTCAAATGGTCAACTAATCCGAGCCAATTCGAATAAGTGTCAGAAGCAGGATCGGTTTCCATTTGGTCGAAGTCTCCTTGCTAAACATACACATGAATCATTAGAATCAGAAACTTTTAGCTTACCTTCGAATCGAATAATGTTTCAAGCAATGCAAATGCAAGTACCAGACAAGTACTGACATACCAGAACGTGTCCTAGCACGTAAACCATTCCAACAAATGCTGTGTGGGCAGAGAAATACTTGAACGCTGGTCTGTAAGTACAATAATAAGTATCCACACATAAATTAAATTGGGTACCTATTTACGCTTTAGAGTAGAACTTTTTAGACTGATTCATTACATTACTAAATGACAAAATAATTTAAGATCTAAACCATACCTGAAGTTAGGTGCCGAAGTTAATTCTAAACCTAGGCAGGCTAGGTTCATCGCAAAATATGAAAGTAAAAATAACACGGAATTCAACTGTGCAATAACGTTGAGAGATCCAATCAACAAAAACATTTCAACCATGACAAAACTGACAAAAACAGCAACTACAGGATTTCCCGATCGCGTTGTGCCGTTAGCCACAAACCTCAAAAACCCTCCTATTTAATCAACATAGGAAAGCAATATTAAAATGCATGTACTAAATAGTACCAATCCTCTACATATAATGGAAACTAATAGAGAAAAATTCTTCCATACCAAATATTTCATCCTTTGCGACAGCTTCTAACACTCTACTAGCTCCGATAAGATTACTTAAAGACGCGGAAAATGTTGCTGTTAGAATCCCAATGCTAACGAATGGTGGCCAAAAGTTGACGCCCATCATGAATATGTAATCATTACGAAGAAGATAGTTGCTGCAAGATGCTGCAGTCAAGAAACTGAGCAATGTGTATATTAGGAATGTGAAACCAACAGCAGAAAGTGTTCCTTGTGGGATACTTTTCCCAGGATTTTTCAATTCACCTATAATAAAATTACCCGAATTTTTAATGCTGTAAAAATGCCAAAATTGTTTTTGTACACATAATTAATTGTAAGTATAATGTCATTCTTACCACTCATGTTAGCTCCAGCCATTATACCTAAAAAAGAAGAAATGCAAACCAGGAATCACTTGAGACTGATTTGAAAGTTTACGCATACAAAGAAATTTACAAATACTAGAAAGAAATACTAGGAGGGCTCACCAGTGACACCAGAAAATAATACGCCGAAAACTACAGCGAAGTTTACAATGTCGCCATCTGCAGTAGTATAATCTTGCCCATAATGGCTGTTAAGATTTTCATTGAAGGTGGCTGCTGAAAATCCAGTAAAATTTCCAGTGGTAATGTTGTTGTGTTTGGCAATGTCATTTCCACCAGGTAATTTAACCTATTAAGATAATGACCATACATCTGTTATAATTATGTATAAATTTTCCTTGGGTAACTCATTTACCAACTAGGTGTTGAACGTACCCCGATGTAGTTTTGGAAAAAACTAGCAACTACGCTCGTCAATGAAATTCCTACTATTGCAAGAACTACAGCACTTGTTTTTGCAAAATAACTGTAAAGTCAAGAGATGGTTTAGCTCACCAAATGAAAAACAGTGGAACGTTTTCAAGATGCGCGCAATCGGCGCAATTAAATATGAATATACTTCAAATTTACCTTGACCCTGCTAGACAAACAATTAGATTTACGAAATTCAATGTTGAACAATACAGGAACCGATACCATCGAGTGTTAGGAAGTCCTTCACCGCCGTCACTAAGCAAAGAGCCCTCAGGACCAAAATTGTCGACTAATCCTTCAACACACCCAGTGACATAAAGTGCGGAGCTGACTAAATTTGCGAATATGAATAAAGCTCCGATTGCTCCTCCAAATTCTGTCAATAATATTAACAATTAATATAGTAGTAGGTTGAAGTTGGTTCTAAAAGATTAAACTTTACTGTATTAACGAAGACTGTTATAAGCATAATAAGATGATTACGTACCTGGACCTAAGGTTCTGCTGATCATGACTGAAAAAATATATATAACACATTTTTCTTACGTAAAAGCATTAATAATTAATAACAATTATTGTGAAAACTTTAGAAGATAATAGTAACGATTCCACTTACAATACGCGCCTCCACCCTCTACTGCTCCGTTAGTAGATATAGCACAAATTGACAAAACAGTAAAAAGAAGAATCCCTGAAAATAGTGAAAAATTAAACACGTGAGCTCAGTTTAGATAAATAAATAATATATATACATAAAATCGTCCGTTTCTCACCGTACGCAATCCCAAATTGTGTAAGGGATTCAAATAATCCTGAATTCCCCACGATAAATCCAACACGAAGGAATAACAATGCACTAAACATTGACAATGCTACGGGACAGAAAACTCCTGAGAATGTTCCAAGCGTTCGTTGCGACGATCCGCCCTCTGGTTCCAAACCAGGGCCATTGATTGAACCAATGCTTGATCCAAATTCTGTGTAACCGCCACTAGATTCATGCCCACTAAAATTAAATGGTGCGCTAAGACCATTAGTCAATCCACCAAGGCTTCGAAACAATCTTCGTTGTGTTAGAAGCGGCGCTTTCTCATTTGGACGCCTTGATTGACTACTTGCTGAGGAAGGAGATACTAACGTAGAGTTATCAACAATGGCAATTCTTGCTTCTTGGTCGTTTGGGGAAGCCATTGTTTTTAATTGGATTCTGGTTCCCCTGGGATGTGAAGAACCGGAACCGCCTCCTGATGATTCCAGTCGAACCACTGTGGTACTATTAGTTCAATTTCTGTGAAATAAAACAGCGTAATTAAAATAAAAACATAAATGGTTAGCTGGCAAACTGCATCTTGTTGCTTGTGCTTAAAGTGCTTATACTGCTTATCCTAGTTTATATTGGTTAACTTTCATAAGCTTACTCATACTTAATTTTAATGAGTCACCTAGAATAAATAAACACTGTGCGTAGAGATTGATTTCGAACTCGTATAATGATTCGTTTGTTCCTTATAGTATTTAGTATGTATACAAATAAATAATCATACAATGGTAATCACAATTTAAAATACACAATTGAAATCAAAGAAAAACGGGATATGTTTTTAAACAGGCTAACTACTACACTAACTACATCTGTAAATGCATTTGTAATCTGATTCGATTGACTGTAGGCTAGATTTACTATATAAAGAGCAACTAACTAAAGCTAACTGGGGAAAGGGTAAGAGACAAAGGGGTAGATATTAAATATAATATATTCTTACGGGTAAGAGATGAAAATCTATGATAAGAGTGTAAATCTACAGAAATGAATAGATAATAGATAGATGTAGGAGTTAACATACACGTTGCAATGAGAAACCTCTTGATATGTGAAGAGAAATACTGTGACGATATTTACATTAAAGTTAAAGTATCAAGTGACCAATATCATATTTATGCAATAATACATATACTTAAACAAACGTAGCATCATAGTACAAAATGCTTTCGATGGAACGCGTACGAGTGATTTATTAGCGTATCGTTTCGCGCAACATACAGTTTCTGTTATTTTGATAATAAATGAATATCAGCATTAGCAGCAATATATCAGCAATTACTATTTTTCATATAACGTATCATATTAATATCCTGCCTTCCCATTTGCCACCCCCTTCCATCACTCTCGGTATCAGTTATACATAGCTCAGATATGTAATATGGTCAATAATGAGTAACTGATTCCACAGATTTCTATATCATTGTCTTTCATATATGTTGCACTCGTCTTTACATATTGTTTAACCTTTACTTGCGAAAATCCTATGAACGCACTTCGCGATAATTTTTGGATAACGTAAATCAGTTTCACTCACTGCATGCCATGAAAACAGTATGAATGCGAATTACCATGTCATGTGAAGAACACAAACACCATTTAGCACTGGATCTGGATTGACTGGATGCAGTAATCAGGAGAATCAATATGTGCATGCATACGAGTTTAAACTCGAACTCGCACATAAACTTGAAATCACCTTTGAATTCGACAATCAAACCATCCAAACTGATTGTGAGACAGAGGAAAGAGGAATAACATGAATTATTTGAATGATAAGGCCAGTGACTGCCAACTGCTGCCAATTCAATACATAAGTCATTATAAGTCAATGAGTATATTCAATGAATCTCCTTTTATATATCAGATGTGGATATAAATCCTCCAACATCGCAACGCAAATTGCAAAATTAGTCTATCATACATATTATTGGATAACGTGTCATCCCAGTACACACAACTAGCGCATGTAACATATATTAGAATAAAAGTTCAGTTTCACGATCACAACTGTAACGGATTTGGGTATTGAAATTTTTTTGGAGTCGTATAATGCACAACAACTATTGTATTTAGTTCATTTTATGAAACAGAACAATCGTAATCGTGAAGAATTGCAAAAAGTCTATTCTTAAATAAAGCACACAAATGAGCAGGAAAAATGTATTTTTAATCAACACGTTGAGAATCCCATAAAGTGTACTTGCAAAATCACGGAGGACGGACCAAATCAAAATTCTAGTTATTAATATAATATGTTTCACTCTATCTTTACCTGTCATTGTTATGTGCAATATGTGCGATTCAGGTTTGACGCACGTTCTGGCGATAATACCAAGTTTTTTCATACCACTTTGAGTTGACCTATCCAGACATTATCCGATAAGACTAGAGATAAGCCATTTATTATGTAATGAATCCAGCATAGCTGCCTGCTACTTCACTTTAAGCATTCATTTCTAGCTCAATCTAGATTTTAATTAGAAGAATCAAACCATCATATAACTATGAATATACATAACCAAGAAAGACTAATGAGCATTTAATGACTACGGACAATGAAAAATAAACGATTAAGGATTTAATAGAAAGAAGTTTCGCAGAAAATATTCTTTAAAAATACAGAAGAATGATATTGTACACGCTATATGTCAATTTTTGACACCCAGGACCTTATGCAGGGC
>JAHZNA010002388.1:0-14937 GCA_027743935.1 Sinodicranocentrus sp. ZH6
TATTATCAATCATGATTTAATTAATGAATTATTAATCAGTTTTTAGTGACTGTTCACGTGACAGTTACTATGATTTCGGTGAATGCAAATAGTTATGATCGGACTTAAGAATAAATCAGTAATCCGAACAATGTAATCCCAGGAATACGTAATCCGTAATCCCAGTTAGAATTTGTGAATATTTGTAATCCGTTATCCGTAATCCAACACCCGAATCTCATTTTGCGTAATCCGTAATCCAATACCAATTTGTTTGGGATTACACAGCTCTGATATTTTTCCGTGTTATTCTAAATATCTCAGTTAATAGAACATCCAATCGGGTCGTATCATTGTTTTCATTAGACATTTGACACAAAAAATCATATGCACATAAAAGAACACACCATATGCACTCAATAGAACACCTTTTGCACCCAGTAGCACACCTTTTGCACCCATTAGCACACCCTTTGCATTCAGTAGAACACCCTATCACGAAGGAAACACGAATCACCTATAACTCATTAATTCTTACTAAATCTTAAAAAACGAAATCTCTATTTTTCTTGGGTTCTAAGTTTCTTAGTTTATAGAACAACCAATCGGGTCATTTCTTTGTTCCAATTAGACTTGAGACAAAAAATCCTGTGCATTTGGTAGAACACTCCAATATACACTACTTACAAACAATCTTACACCCCACGCACTCAGTAAAACACCCCATAGGGTCGTTTCGTAAATTCCTGTTGGACGTTATAACACAAAATCAATTTCAAAAGTACGAATAAAATGTGCACAGACAGACCGACACACACATCACACACACACACAGACGGCGCAGACGATTTCATAAGCTCGCACTTCAAACCCTTTGCGAGCTAATAAAGGTTCCTAATAAAACAACACTGGCTCAAAATTGTTAACTTTTTTGCTTTAAACCAAGGTTTTGTCAAAAGTTACAATAAACGTAGTAAATCTTGTAAATGACTGTAAAACATCTTCAAACTGATAAATTTGTTCAAACAGTAACTTAAAAATCAGTTGCTCTGTCTAGTTCCTCATCTGAAAACATTAAATGGGCAATATGATCATCGGACTCAGATCTTCCATGTTTAAAATACTTGTATTATTCTGCAGGAATATTGTTGATGAACTTCGGGAATGGATTTATTTACCAAATAATTATTTGTTGCTTGAAGTCAAAATCTTCATACAACAAAGGCGTATTCCAAATTTGAATTGATAGTCATTTATTCAATGTTTTTAAAGTATGAAAGCAAATATTGTAATTCAAAGAGTATTCAAGAATAAAATGATATCCAGAAGGGATATGATATTGTGCAAACCTGCTTTAATTTTGAACTTATTAAGCCATACCCCTTCAAGTAAATGACCAGTCTCATCTACAACAAAAAGGATGGTTTAATTTTCTATAAAAGCCACGAAAACATGTTTTGCTAACAGAAGAATTCAAGCTATTTGAAAATGAAGAGAAGAATTCCATTACTTACAAGTTTCGTAGCTCAAATGAAAAGCTTAAGAGGATTTTGCTATATTTATAGTTGGAATACAAAAACCGGTCTTTTATCAAGATTTAAATTTCTGTTAATTCCAGCTTTCCCTTGTTTTGTAATTCAGTTTAAGTTAAAATCTTAGTAGCACCACCATTATCGTGTTTTATCAACTATTCCAAACCTTTTGAGACATTAAGTAAGTTAATTTTATTTATACATATATTTCATATTTAGACGCATATGTTGTCAGTTGGCTGGATTCATTCCTCTCCAATCCATTGATTTGTAAGCTTCTTAAAATCTTCTTAAAATGGAAAACTCTCGCCTCGCCCTTGTCTACTTTCAGCGGCATATGGAAGCAAGTAAATTCTCCAGAAATTTTGTCGGGGAATATGCAATTTACGACGAAAAGTCTTGCATGGTCTTCATCAACAAAAATAAACGCTACCGCAGGATATCCATATTTAGAATCGCGTTTCTACTTTTGATTGCATTTTCAGTCATAGCACAGCTCATCCTCTCCAGCTCTCTGTCTATTGAAGAAAAAAGTGGAAAATTAATGCTGAGTGGAATTATTCTTCTAGTTGCACTAATCTTCCGGGAAGTTAATTCAAAACAACTGGAATTTGTGACACTTCTAAATGGATTGGTCTCTCTTGAAAGATATATGATTAGAGGTTTTGGGATCTTTCATTTATTTATTAAAAAATCTTATTTAGTATGATTTATTCTCAAACTTATTTTTTAGGTCTTTGGATTTCCGCACCTGAGAAAACAAAATGGGCTGTATTGGGTTGCTTTACAACAAAGTGGTTTAATAGGGTATTGCCTTATGTTGTTGCATTAGCTAGTGCAATCCAGCCTTCGCAACCTTTCAACCCTCTTCAAGCTGTCAACTTCACAACAAACTCTCCAGTCAACGTTTCACCGCATATCCAGTGGACTTGTAACTGGAATATCTTCACTAGTGCAATTCACAGCAAGCTTCGGATTTTGGAGACTTCTTTGCTCAAAAGGGTATCAACTAATTTTGGACATTGTTTTGGGAACAGTTTCCATCACTCATTTGGAATTCGTCCTCATCAGGTAATAGCTTAATTTACAACTATTTCAGAAGCAATTAAAAATTTGTGTGTATGCTTGAAGGAGACTTGCTGCAATCACTTACTTTGGAAACCAACGCCTGCATAAGGAAATTTTGCTCAGAAGAAGGATTCAGGTTGTCAACCGCTGCTACAACGTAGTAATGGGCAACATTTTTGCCACATCATTGCTGACATTTGGCATTATTCAAATTGTCTGTGTTGTCACACTCCTTGCATCATCTTGTGGGAATTCCACCCTCCCTTTGAGAATTCTGTTGATTGGAGTAATTTTGCAAGTTACTTTAAGCATTGTCATTGGTTACAAATTTGCAGCGGATGTACATCAAAGCTCAAAGGAAAATCGTGGAGTGACGAGAGGCTACGGAAAATTGATGCGTCATGTATATGGCAAACGACTCATCAGGTCGTGTCAGCTATTGAGAGTGGAAATTGGAGTCGGAAACTTTATTGAAGCTACCACACCTCTTGTATTTCAGTCAGTTTGCCTCAGCAGAATAATTGATTTACTATTGCTCAGCAAATAGTAACAAAGTCGTATATATAGAGAATATTTAATGATGACAGTTTCACAACACATTAATACGTAAAATTAATGAGAAAATTAATTGTTAGTAATGTTCTTTGTTATTGTTTACGATATCAATTTGTGTAATAATAAGATATTCATTAACTTAATCCGCTTACCACACTGTTTAATATCTCTTAATTCCTTAATATTTGCTTCACATGTAACTGGTTGTAATAATAAAGTTTAGAAGATAACAACGCTTTACTGTTTAAAATACTTTAATACTTAACATTTATATTTATCCTATACAAAACGCAATAAAACATCATTCTAATTGAAACTATTTATTTTCAACTGAACTGCCTAATTGTCTGTTTAAGTATAGTTCTGAATTATTGTCTTCCAAAAACTTCCTAATCCACATATTTAAGCTGTCAAAGTAAATTAGTTCATTATCCAATACTAAAATAATCAATCGTGAAACAAAATATGCGCATAATTATTAGGTCGCAAAAGTGTTTCATGTGCGAGCTTATGAAATTGTCTGGGCCGTCTGTGTGTGTGTGTGTGCACACTTTTTGCACTTTTTTTTGTTAAATTGAATTAGTGTTCTAAGTTAACGAAATGACCCGATTTGATGTTTTACTGAGTGCATAGGGTGTTAAATTAGGTGTGAGTGGTTTACTTTTAAGTGTTTGGGGTCAGGGATGCCGGACCTATCCTGTCAATTGGGGGACATGAATGAAAGATATTTGGCTAAAAATTTGGACTTAGGTGTTCTTTTATATGAGGAAAAAGATTTCAATGAACAATTTGCCAATTTGCACCCCAAAGTGCCCGGAAATCGCCCCGGCGGGGAAAATTTGGAATTTTAAAGTCGTTGAAATTTGATGAAAATTTGTATTTAGGAGTATTGCAGCATGAAAAAAACGAGTCAGTTTTAAAGTTTACTACTTTTTATACTTAAATGTCCGAATATGGCAAAAACTGTATTTCCCCGTTTTTTGCCACTTTCGAGCACTTAAGTATGAAAAGTGCTAATTTTCTCATCGAATTCGTCTTTTTCCTCTAAAAACCTTGATGAGTCGATCTCTATGGAACCTTGTGCTAGGTCTAATATAGAGTAAAGTCAAACATGTCCGAATGGAGCTCTCAAATACACTGATCCTAGTTCGAATTACTCCTCAAAAACCATACCGATCCTTAACCTAAAGAAATAAAATCCTAACTTGATCCTTCGAGATAGTAATTTCCCATAACGGGGCCTATCGTCGTACCCACCAACTTCATGTCCCCCATTGACCGGATAGGTCCGACATCTCTGTATGGGGTATTCTACCGACTGCTTCTGTTTTGTCCAATGTCAAAACGAAACAAAAAACGACCCGATGGGGTGTTCTATAAAATCAGCCAAATAGAACAACAAGGAAAAATATTTTTTAAAAAGATTAATGGAGAACTAGTGAGTTATATAGCCGATTTGTATGCCCTAGTGGTGGCATATAGTGTTTTACTGGGTGCATGGGGTGTTCTCTCAAGTTCATTTGATTTTTTCTGTCAAAGATCTAATCGTGTTAAAAAGTTGTGAAACGAATGGTTTCACTACCTATTTTATACAAGAACAGTTTCTTTGTCAGTATTCTGCCGACAAATACACAGGTGTTAACTCGACAGACTGGAGCCTGTGACGTAATCAAATGTCATGTTAGCTATGATCCGTGAATAATAAATTGGCAGTCTGCTTTCATACTTTGAACCGACCTCTTTCACGGAGCAGAGGGTAGTTATTGTGTTAAGTAAGATTTCATTTTTTCGATAAATCATTAAATTCATTCTGTGCAACTGATCTGATTCTGTGCATTCAGAGCATGTCGACGTGTGAAATCAGGATCTATGGGCAAGAACCGTAGTGCTCCTCGAAGTGGCTATTCTGATAGCGAATCAGACCACCCTCAGAATCAAATGAAGAATTATTCTAAAAATATTGAATACTGCAAAGAGAGATAACGCAACGGCAGCTTTAAAAATCGCAGGGACCACAATCGTGGTGAGAGAAAAGGGTCTGCCAGACCTAAATCACCCTTTGCCTTTATGACCAATGCTTATTATGAGTACATTGAAGAAAAATTGGTTATGCGACAGCGGTGCATCACATCACATTATTAGTAACATGAACTGGTTGCGGAAATACGAGTGGTTCTCAAGCCCAAAACAAATGTATCTCGCAGAAACAACCAAATGTTTGCAATGAGAACAATTGTAGTGCAAATAGAAGCACTAATTAATGAAAAATGGAGCAGATGTGAAATAAATGATGTTATGTATGTCCTAAGAGCTGTCAATATATTCTCGTAATGTGTTATGACTCTCAAGGACTACGAAAATAAACGTGACAAGATCAATACAACTTATCATCACAAGACTGGCACAACTTGACCATGGAGGTTGTATTTGTTTTATGGAGGGTTTTGAGATGATGTTCAGGCTGATCTTCATTAAAACTCACATTACTGGCAATTATGATATTTTTCCCATCGTAAAGACGATAATTATTTGAAGTTGGATCATATCCAGCCACGATGCACCTGTAGCTTTGCTCACTAAAAGTTATCTGCCTGTTTTCCGGTATGCCTGTGGTAGCATTTT
Organism: Sinodicranocentrus sp. ZH6; assembly: GCA_027743935.1. Taxonomy (NCBI): domain Eukaryota; kingdom Metazoa; phylum Arthropoda; class Collembola; order Entomobryomorpha; family Entomobryidae; genus Sinodicranocentrus; species Sinodicranocentrus sp. ZH6. The sequence goes on from JAHZNA010002388.1 coordinate 5,757, forward strand.
TCTCAATAGATTTTTGGATATAGCCCATGTTTACATGAACCAGTCTCTGGTGCCAGAAACGGCTTGTTGTCGTCATGTTCATCCACATGGCCTTGGCTCCAATTGGGCGAAACTTCATGCAGAATGCTCCGTCTTCCATTGCTGCTTATGGTCCAGGTGTGCAATACAACCTCTATACAACCAATCCAAGCCGCTGAAGTTGAAAATACAGATAATGCATTAGACGACGAAGAAAATGATTCTGAGGTAACCTCTGCGTCCGACCAAAAGCAATCAGACATTACTGATGAGCGTTCTGGAAAAAAATCAACTTCCATCCCAGCTCAGGTGCTTCATCTATTTTCATCAGCAATACTTTACAAGGAAAAATTTACTTTGCCTTATATGTAGACGATCGACTACTCATAGGTAGTCAATACCTGTATCCGGAGGAGTTGCTTTGCCACATCCGCGAACAATTCGAAATCAAAACCTCCCAAGTTACTTCCGATGTTGGATTAGAAATCAGCCAATCTGCATCGGTTCCCCTCCAACCGAACTTGAATATTACCCCAAGGATTGTTCCAAGGACACTCCATACCGACAATTAATAGGTTATCTCCTATTTTTGACACACTTGACCCGACTTATCATTCGCAGTTGCAAAGCTGTCTAAGTTCGTCACCTGTTTTGACAAAGTACACTGGAATCTTGCGAAAACCGTGCTCCGCTTCCTCCTGGGAACTAAAAACCTAGGAATATTTAACGCAAACATTAAAAATTCGGCTCCAGCTCTTATATCATTCACTGACTCAGACTGGTGATTGTGTGGATAGAAAATCAACTTCCGGCTTTGCATTGTTTCTTTCTGGAGTATCCACAAGCAGTTTCATTGCCCTATCCTCACTGAGGTTGAATATCAAAAAGATTATTTAGAACTCAAGACCAAAATGATTTCCACGCATTTTGATATCTTAAAATTCACCAGCCGTCTATTTGGATGGAAAAATACCATAAAAAAGAAGCAGGCAATGGAAGCAACATCAAATTAATGGACCACTGCTAGAATATTTTTATTTAAGCCTTCCTTACAAGACGACTGCTCAATGAAGTTCGCCCAAACGAAAAAGTGTGAGCTTTCAGAAGAACGCGATTAGTTATTCCTTGAATTCAATATCCTAATAATAAATCGTACAACTCATGTGTGTACTCTACGTTATAAATCTGAAATTATCTTTCTGTGGCGGATTAGTAAACTGACAATGATAACGAGGCTAGTGGCAAATCTAAATCGTAAATAATAAAATGTTAAATAGTATGAAATCGTCATAGCTTTCACTTGAAAAATAAAATAAACACTAAGACTAAAACTAAGACCCGTTGCACATCAGCTCATCTGATTACACTTGAAAGAATGAAATAAAATTTTGGAAACCCCACACGTGAAAGCATGTTTGTAAAATATAAATCTCCCTAATGCCACCAACGGAGAAAATGCAATAGGATATTAACAAGTTATATAATAATAATATGTGAAACTTGGGCAGAGGAATCATTCGTGATAAAGGGTATTTAGATAATATCAGGTGTTCGAATCATTGGCTACAAACACTGCTACCACAGGAAGAGAAGGGGTTGGCGTCATGATTTTGACAAAAAACACATCCTTTTTTCACACATGCATCCAATTTATATCGCGTTTTCATATTGCTTTAAAGGTTACGACTAGGGAAATATCCATCATAATAATAGGTAGCTACACCCAACCAGGAAGTACATACGATACTGAAATTTGAACACATAGAAGAACTTCTCGAGACTGAACTAGCTGATTAACAACGCATTTTATGGATGGAAGACTTTTAGGCCCACGTAGGTGCGCAGGAATACTTGCCCCAACTATCTGAAAATTACCCACACCTAGCCTTTACCCGTATTACACAGAACTAGCAAATTACAGGTCGAGGGAAAAGATTACTAAATATTATGTAAAAAAACAAACATGATTTTACTAAACGGAAGAACGCAGTGAGACCGTCAGGGTCATTGCACATTTCATGCTAACACGGGCTGTAAAGTCATTGATTTGGCATTTGCTAGCCTAGAAATGCTAGCCCATATACAAGAATTTGCGATATTAATAATAGCAGAATCTACTTACGGCATAGCAGAACTAGGCACGAATAACAAACCAACCAGGAAAAGTATGTATGGAATAATGATACAGGAGAGACATACTGCAACCTTATTACACAAAAAATGAATGTAAGCGAAGAGTTGGACACAATTAAACGACACAATTAATATCTAAGTACCGAGCTAGGTATGAAAAAGGTCTGGTATGACAGCGGTTGCAGACAAGCTAAAAAAGTGCTCAACAGGACTGTACCAAAAGAATTCCTCATCAAAAGACATCTAGAAAACGTTAAATTTGTATTTTCCTCGAACTCGACACTTTTCTGTTTAAAACTATACATTCAGTGCTTCTGCGAAAATATTCTTGATGACATTAGGGAATAGATTTATTTACAAAATAATCATATTTTTGGTTAATGTCGAATCCCTCATGCAACAAAAGGGTTGTCGCAATCCAAAATGAAAGCCTTGTAATTCTTAGTGTATTGAAGTACAAAATTATACCCAGGACGTAGATATTCTTGTGCTGAATTCCTTTAATTCCTTTTGAATTTAAGAATTATTAAGCCATATTACTGATTTAATGATTGCTGGTCTCTTTTACAACAAAAGGAATGGTTTAATTTTAAAAAACCGCGCAAACATATTATGCTCACAACACATGAACTCGAGCTATTTGAAAGGTTTAGGAGAATTCCATTATAAGTTTTATAACTCAAGCCCAAAAGGATTCTTTTACATGAAATATGTGGGTCGTATATACACAAACAAGTATTTTATCAAGATTAAAGTTTGTGGGAATTCCACCTTTATGTAGCTTGTTTTGTAATTTATTTTAAATTACAATCTCCATAGTACCACCATTATGGCATTCTAGAAACTTTCCCAATCATTGTGGGGCGGTTAAATTTGCCTACACAAATTTCATATATAGACGCATATATTGTCAGTTGATCGGATTCATCCATCCAGTCGTGCTGTCACAGGGTAATTTTTCTGACTGTCGTTAATTCGAATTGAAAGCTATTAAATATGTTTTTATGGAGGAATACAAATATTATAATTCTCAAAGCATTGAAGTGTAAAATTATATCCCATATGAAATTGCGGAATTGCTTTAATTCCTTTGGAATTTTAAAATTGTAAGCCAAATCAATGATTTGTTTCTTCACTTTCTTTTACAACAAAAGGGATTATTACATAATTACAAAATTATTTTATGAAATTACATCCTATGAAAGTAATTATTCTTGACATTCTTGAAGCCTGTTCAATCATAACTATTTTCTTGTCCTGATGATGAAGGAAGATTAAATCTTCGAAAGCTTGACATTTATATTCAAAATGTTATCATCCGCTGTAACCGTGTCTAGTTCTTCAAATAACAAAAGGGATGGCTCAATTCAGAAATTAAGCCACACAAACATGTTGTCCCTACAGTTAAAGTCAAGTTATTTGGAAGGTTTCTATGTCAATCTTCGTAACCCAAATACAACTCATACATAAACAAAAGTTTTATCAAGATGAAAGTTTGTGTTGATTCAGACTTTAGCTTGTTTCTCAATTTATTTTTAATTAAAATCTTTAATAGTACCACCATTCTCGTGTGTGTGGTATATCAACTATCCCAATCATTTTGACCGATCAAAGAAGTTTAATTTGTTCATATTTCATATATAAACGGATATATTGTCAGTTAGCTGGAATCATTCCTCTTCAATCCTTTGATTCTCAAAAGGTATCTTCTCAAAATGGAAAACTCACGTCTCGCCCTTGCCTACTTTCAGCTGCATATGGAAGCTAGTAAATTCTCCAGAAATTTTGTTGGGGAATATGCCATATACCAGAAAAAATCTTGCAGGGTCTTCATCAACAAAAATCAACGCTACCGTAGAATATGTGTATTTAGAATCGCGTTTCTACTTTTAGCAGCATTTTCAGTTGTAGCACAGCTCATCTTCTCCAGCTCTCTGTCTATTGAAGAAAAAAGTGGAAAATTAATGCTGTCTGGAATTCTTCTTCTAGTTGCACTAATGTTACGGGAAGCTAATTCAAAACAACTGGAATTTGTGACAATTTTGAATGGATTGGTCTCACTGGAAAGATATTTGATAAGAGGTATCAAAACTTTCATTTTTTCAAAATAATGTTTGTTTCATCGAGTTTTATTAATACTCCACTTTTTAACCACGTCTGTGGACTGTTCCACCTGAGAAGACAAAATGGGCTGTATTGGGTTGCTTTATGACAAACTGGTTTGTAAATAGGATATTTCCTTTTGTCGTGGCATTAGCTAGTGCAATCCAGCCTTCGCAACCTTTCAACCCTCTTCAAGCTGTCAACTTCACAACAAACTCTCCAGTCAACGTTTCACCGCATATCCAGTGGCTTGTAACTGGAATATCTTCACTGGTACAATTCATGGCAAGCTACGCAGTTTGGAGAATTCTTTGCTCCAAAGGGTATCAACTAGTTTTGGACATTTTCTTGGGTACCGTTTCCATCACTCATTTGGAAGTCGTCCTAGCAAGGTAATAAATTAACTTACAACTAGTCAGGAGCTTTTTCAAAACATTTTGTGTATGCTTGAAGGAGGCTTGCTGCAATCACTGACTTCAGAATTGAACGACTACATTGGGAAATAATGCTCAGAAGAGAAATTCAGGTTGTCATGCGCTGCTACAACGCTGCAATGGGCAATATCCTCACCACAGCATTGCTGACACTTGGGGTTGTTCAGATTGTCTCTGTCTTTATACTCCTGACACCATCCCATGAGGATTTCCCCTTCCCTTTGAAAATTCTGTTGATTGGAGTAATTTTTCAAATTACTTTAAGCATTGTTATTGGCTACACATTTGCAGCGGATGTACATCAAAGCTCAAAGGAAAATCGTGGGATGGCGAGAGGCAACGGGAAATTGATGCGACATCCCTATGACAAACGGCTCTTGAGGTCTTGTCAACTATTGAGAGTTGAAATCGGCGTGGGTAACTTTGTTGAAGCTACCACACCTCTAGTATTTCAGTCGTTTTGCGTCAGCAGAATAATTGATTTGCTATTGCTCAGAAAACAGTGACAAGGTCATGTAGAGAATATATTTAATTAGGACGGTTTTACAATACAATAATATGTAGTATTAATGAGAAAATTTAACATTATTTGCATTGTTCTTGTTGACAGGATCACTATCTGTAATAACGAGTAGTTAATTAGTTGTTGTTAATTTGCGTCAAGCGCTCACAACACGGTCAACTCAACACTCTTAATTCTTGCTTCATATGTAACTGGTTGTAAAAAGTTATTTAGGGCATATCAATAATTTACTGTTAAAAATACTGTATTGCTACTTAAAATTGTACAGTTAGTTGTTTTAGCCAATGCACATTTATCTGATGTAACGCAATAAAATCTTATTTTAACGAAAACTTATAACCATATAGTTCTGCTGAATTATTAATTGACTTCCCAAATCTTCTCAAGGTACCTGTCCCTCTAACTGAATACATTGAAACTAACGGTAAGGGAAACGAAATGGGGTTTCAAACAGGAAAATTTCAAATCGTTGTAGCTACAAAATACAAAATAATGCTGCACAAAGAAAATACTCGTTTCCATGAGTTCATTAAAGAAAACCAATAAACGACGAANGTCCCTCTAACTGAATACATTGAAACTAACGGTAAGGGAAACGAAATGGGGTTTCAAACAGGAAAATTTCAAATCGTTGTAGCTACAAAATACAAAATAATGCTGCACAAAGAAAATACTCGTTTCCATGAGTTCATTAAAGAAAACCAATAAACGACGAATTGGATTTTTTTGTTCTTTAGCAACTTCAACCCTCAAATAGATTCTTAAATATTGCTATTGAATGATGTATTGAGTAGAAAGTTTTTTGTCGCTAGCTATGCTACGCATATCCAATATGACTATGTTTTTTTACAAGGAGCACATTCAGGCTTCAGGTTCAAAAGTCAAAAACAAGTCGTCTTCCTCTAACACTATCCATTTAAATTTATAATGTTGATGTTATCCTGCTCCCAATGTGATCAAGAGCCATCCACTAAATGAAAATGTAGTGTGCCCACTTAAGATAAATTGGATTAGATAGTTGTAGATTATGATTCCGTATGTGTATTCTGTACGATAAAAAGCTGACGATCCTCATTCATTATAGAATGGTATACATATTTTTTAATAGTCTTAATCACAAATATTAAGAAAGGTATTATCAACTCGGCGGTCAGTGTTAAAGTGGTCGGTATGTTTTTTCTTCTATTTAAGGAACATTTTTAAGCCAAATCTCCAGTCAGTATTGTTGGTCAATTTGTTGCTCAGTTTCATGAAGTGATTTTTCAGTACATTAATTTTTTTCTTTTTGTTCAAGCAACAGTCTCTAGTTATTCAGCCCTTGAGTGGAATTTTTTTTATCAAGGTTTAAAAATGTCGTCTTCCGAGAATAACTGGGAATGTCCAATATGCTTTCAAATCCTGGAAAAAGTTTATCAGTGCAATCGCGGACATTTATTATGTGAAATTTGTATCTCCAAAGTGAAAATTTGTCCTCAATGTATGGTTCCACTCCCAGCTGGCGATAACAGGATCAGAAATCTAGCGATAGAACAAGTTATAGAGAGCAAAACTTATCCCTGTAAATACCACGATGTTGGCTGCAATGAAGCTATAAAAAAGAAGGATTTGAATAGTCACAGCCAACATTGTAAATTCATGTAAGTTTCCGATGTATACAATTTATAAAATTTAAACACAGTGAATAACCTCGACATTCTAATCTAATCATGCTTAAGGTATCGCCAGAGAGAATTTTGTGAAATTATCGGCTACAACTGCAACCACATTGGGAATCTTTTAAAGCCACAAGAGATTCTACAGCATTTTATAAACGAACATAAGAGCCCCGTTGCTATCATACAGGAGCAAGTCACACTCAATTTAAATAACTTTAATTGGGCAACTTCCTGGCTTAAGTCTCTTTGGGTTCCAGTTATTCTCGAGCTTGGAAAAGATATTGATGCTGCAAAGTTTTTAGTTGCGGCTTACATAACTGGCAGCAACTTTTGGGTCGGGTGCAACTTCCTGGAAGATCCTTTAAAAGAACCGGGAATCAGCTACACGATTACTTTCTCCGTTCAAGGGAATTCCCCAGAGGTATCTTTTTTACTTATATTGATATTAGCAGCATTTTAAAATATCTAAATTAAAAAAAGGATTTCTCTAGGTTATTAACATTGAGTGGGAATTATACCCAAAAGCATTAAATTTTGCGGCGCGAATCGGGTGGCTCTTGCAATGTCCTTTATTTCGAATACCGATCAGCACTCTTGATCCTCACTATGTGCTAGACAATAGTATCAAACTTACAGTGAAAGTGATATCTGATGGGCTATCAATGAAGAAAAAGAAGCGCTTTTGTAACTATGTCGATGTCCCCTTTGTGAATCTTTTTCCTGCAACAAACGTTACTGAAGGTATGGTAGCTTGGCTTTGCATCCTCGTTATTCAGATTCAAATTCCTTGTTTTAATCTTGACTAATCTCAACCTTACTTCTTTGTTAGATTATGTGGATAACTTATTTGGCTGGATGTGCTCCGAATGTCAAAATTTACAAGGGAATTCTACTTGGTACAAATGCTTGCAATGTCAACTTCACATCCTCTGTGAAGAGTGCATGAAGCAGGAGAAACACGCTTACCACGTGTTCGCCAAATTAAAGGGGAACCACCAGCAAAACTATTTTGGAATGGCGGCCATCAATAATTGCCACAGTTGGGATGTCCTGCTACCTGAAGGAGAAAGTACTCCAGGTAAAACAATTCTATACAATAAAGCAAGACTTAGAAATAAATTTTTGAATGCACCTATTTTTGTATATTGTTAGAAAATCAAATTGGCTCCAGAGATGGAATTCTATTTGCTTCGGAATGTAACAATTGTGGCTGCTATCCCATCATGAAGGTGATGTACACCTGTTTACTTTGTCCAACAAAGGTGGATTTTTGTGAGAGTTGTGTCGCGAAGGATGTCCATGGACGACATATCCTTGGTGTAATTCGTAACAAGAAACAAGAGCAGTTGATTAACTTGCAAAGGAAACCTGGGTAGCTTTCTAAAGTTGATTTTCAGGTTATGGTTATATTTTGATCCTTTACTAATGCACTAGAATGCTAATTATTGTGTTTTTTCCATTTTTATAGCTGTTCATTGATGCCTTTGTTTGCTAACAAGATAAATTTGGATTAGTTTCATCAATATTGGTTCCAGAAACATGGACAGTGTTATGAGTGGAATGTTTTTCAATATTCGTTAGTCTTATTTTTACATGATAACACGTAATTTTTATAAGTTAATATTGTTTAAGCTTTCTTTCAGTTTTAAATGATTGTGCTTGACCTTTTTTAAATGTATTTTAGCTACATAAGCTGTCATCGGTTTCAGTTTCGTTTTAATTTATGACAAAAATGAAGTATTAAATGATTTTGTTAACTGGATTTGTATAGTTAATAATTTAATAGTTATTTTTCTTCACATAGAACTGGAGATTATGCGGCAAATCTGCAACTGTTTCGCTCACTAATCTTCTTTATCGATGCATACACATACACTTGCTGATACCGGATGGCTTTTATCTGTGACACTTGTGTGACATTAATCATCCCATTTATAGATATATCTATCACTCTTCTCGCTAGTGCAAGGCAAATACTGATCGTGAGCACGAAAGCTACAGATTCCAACCCATACAGCACAATTGACTGTAATAAATTAATTGCACTGTTTTGCTTTTCCTATGGCAGATTAGTCAGTGATTTAATATCTCATAGTGTGTAGAAAATTAAAAAATACATTATTATGGACGGAATATGTGCAACCTTTACCTTTATATTATTTAACGTGTGTGCGTCTCTCAGTATGCGCAGCTTATATGAAGGTGGACAGATTTGGATGAAATTTTATATGGTCATTCATTAATGATACCTTTTATTTGAAGCCCCACCAAATTCGTCTAATAATCTTTAAGATACTGTGTTCCTTTCAAGAAAT
>JAHZNA010002389.1:0-40958 GCA_027743935.1 Sinodicranocentrus sp. ZH6
CAAATATGCGTAGTAGAGTTATGCCCTCTACCTGATGAAGCCAGCTAGGCTGAAACGCACACAGTAAGTTAATTTTGCTGCTAGAAATTCGTAGCTTAGCTACGATGGCTCTTCTAGTAATATATAACAGACACAGTGCACTGCAACTCTTTACTACGCTCCACTATTAAGATGAATCTTCAAATCTCAACTTCAATCCTAAGTATATATAAATCCATACAATTCAATTTGACATAGAAAGGATAATTGTAAAGATTTGCTGCGTATCTTTCCACACATATTCACAATTTGTCAGTTCTGCCTCTGTAGCTCTGTTGTGTATCCTGTTTATCATTCAGGTTGCGATGATGAAGTGAAGGAGAATTCCTGCGTACATATTTGCAGCTGTATATGTACCCAACCAAACGAATGTATGAACCTTACCTACACCAACCAACAACACGTCAGCTTTAAGAGTCATCTTTTCGCGAACATTTGATTTCTTCAGTTTTTTAAACCAAAAAGTTTCAAATCATATCGAATCCGGGAAAAAATGTTCATGTTCTTGACATCACTTTACTGCTCATGAACTCCTTTACATGGGGGTATCGCAAAAATACACATTTTCGAATTGCAACTCGTGAGAAATTCCTAGTACTGTTTCATTATCGAATACTTATAACTCTTATTCCTTATATGCAGTATTTACTCATTTGTAAAAAAATTATATGAAAGTTTCTGAGTAAAACATTTTTGGTTTTATAGATTTCTGAAATGGAAACTTTCAGTTTTATACATTGTTAAGCTTGACTTTTAATATATTCAATGTAAAAAATTAACTTTTTAAAAATATTTTTTGCAAAATTTCCACTTGAATATTTCTAGGTCCGCCATATTTGGTAAAATTTCAAATGCAATTTATCAATTACTGAGAATTAAAATCCTGCAATTCGACATCGCTACTGCTTTACCAATAGGTTTACTTCGGTACAGCGGAAAAAGATTCGGAAAATTGCTGGTAGGCTTCTAGGTACAGTGATTTGATCATTATACAAACTGCGAATCCGCCATATTAGATGTAATGATTAACAAGGCTTCCCAAAACCCAGCAGAATATCAATGAAAGTGGACGGAAAAAGTCTGTATTTATAACGTTTTGTAGTAAGTAACCCCATGTTAGACCTGTACGTATACATTGAAAGAAACACGTACCATGCATGTATCTATTTTTCCGACAGCCACACGGCTACCACACCACTCTAGCGGTCACAATCACAGGACAAATTTCATCATCACCTCATTTTTTCCCATTCACAAGCTCATGAAAACAAGTTTGGAGTTCGGACTTCACCCGTTTTAAACCATATTTACCCGATTGTTGAGCCGTTCAGCTAATCTAGTAACGGCAGGTATGCCATCGAATACTTGGCTCTGTAAAATGGCTGCTTTGTTTGGTAAAGACGTCCCTTACAAATGTGAGCTCTCCACAAATCAATCTGGAAAATCCCCGCTAATAACATCATACCTCGAACTCGCTTTGGTTCTATAACTCCTATTGTTGTAATCAAGCCTTTAATAATACCTTCCTTATATTCAATTAAGTCCAAAGGCCCTTTACCTATAACTCTTTAAAGGGGTTTCACGCCAACGAGTTCTTAGGCCACAAGATAGATGAAGAGAAAAAAGCCTCCTTTTTCACTAACGTCACGACTACTTCACACAGTCATATTATACTGGAGAATGATTTGTTCTCTTCTTACCTACGTCGTTCACTCTTCATCCCTTCTTTCACAATTTTATTACCTTATCGCTACTATTTCGAAGCAAGAAAACAACAGTAGTCCATTCCAGCATGCTAACTGCCAAGTGAATATATACTATTCACATTACAAAATAAGTACAAACCACGTTACATTACGACTCCAAAAAATCAGGGGATGGGAATGAACAGCTATTGGAATTTGGAATGCCTATGCATATTTTTGTAATACAATATATATAGGATGAACAAATAATGCATAAAAACAAGAACTACACAAATGGAATTGGAATCCATTGTGATAATGTTGCAGCGGGCCCCTACAGGTCAAATTACACACATCATCTCTATGAATTTCCTAAGAATACAGGACAAAGCCTGGATAAGCAAGCAGGCTGAAGCATACCATCTACATCCTTAACAACATCAGCTGCGAATGTAAAGCATTTTAACATCAAGGAAAACCTTATGTGTGTCGTGTGCATATGGTTTTAGGTTTTAAGGCTTTTATAATCTTCAGTAATTTTAAGCGAGGTATAGCAGCACATTTGTTTCCAACGAGTAGCAAAAAGACTTAAGTGTAAAGGCTCTTGCCTTATTGGGGTAAAGTCTGTCTGGTACAAAGTGCTTATTTTGTCACATTGAAAACTATTGAGTTAGATTAAGAATTGACATTTTCTAAGAAATCAATAAAATTATCACGTCATGTGGTTTATGAAGACAAAATAGTACATTACAACATTTTCAAGAATATTCTCCCCGGGATGTGGTCATCGTCCTCTTTTGTCTCATTCAAATAATGTACGATCAGTCATTAATAAACTCAAACTCTGCATATAAATATGTAATAAGCTGGATACCTTTAGCTGATATCAAGCCATACTAGAATTTGGGTCTTTGAATCATGGTTAATCACATCATGTCATGTGTTTATCACAATTTTTAAAATTAAAAACCACAAGAATTAAAACCAGCAAAAACATCTTAGAAGTACTTCCAGGCATCAATTTTTTTCCTCCTCAACAACTTGTTATAATGTGAAATAAACCCGTAAAGACTGGAATGACAACGATAAAAATTCACATTATGCAAACCGGATATCCTCTGTTTACTTATTAGTTTGTCCAAAAATTACTCTTTGCTTCTTGTAGCCCATGGAGGAAGAATGGGTGACCTAACCTAACCATGTCTTTTCCCAGTTGTAACCAAATTCACAAGAAATATGAATAATTTTCCCTTGCAGTAAAGCATACAGCATCGCATGATATTGTGAATGAATTATGTTATTTGTGCGACTCTCGATTAAAGAGAAAAGAAATAAAAGTAATGAATGACTCATTAGTCATTATGTTCTCAAATTCAAATTGAAGTTGCATTACTTCAGAGAAAGCACTCTTCAAGCCAGCATACAATAAGCAGGGTTTAAGCATAATCATCCATCAATAATATGGCGCATGGCTCATTGCCCCACGTCACCTCTCGCCAGTCTCAGCATCACAGTTTTACTCATTCATATTAGCATTATCTTCCCTTCAATCACATTCATTTACACAAGAAACTGTATCCATTTAACTAGGAACTGATAACAAAAAACATCATTCACATTTTTTAAAGTGAAGAAATTGAGAAAAACTGCAAAAATACAGATTCTCGATGTACTATTTATATGGGTAGTTTGTAGCCTTGTAGATTAGGCGCAGGTTAGGCATTTTAGTCATGTCATGTTCAGCAATATCGACATGAAACATTATATCGCGTAAATATGATACATTCAGCATGAGACAAGGGAAAATACAGTCCATTATCATGCTCCTTCTGACCTTTATTTCATATTCATAGGCCTTTTAACAGCCGACAAATCAATTTGATAAACCTGGGCTTCTCTTCGTAATTAAAAATGCACTGAGCCAAAGCTATACAGTGCTGAATGCTGGCGACACTGTTGTACACATGAATTAACTCATCCATCAGATCACTGTCCAACTCTTAATGGTTCCAATGGTTGACATCTCTAGAAGTGTAGTATAATGCACAAGAGAGAGGTTGAATTGTAACATGAACTAAAATGAAAGAAAATCACGGATTCACATAAGTACCAACACTGACAATGAATGAAAATTCTTACACTAATATATGCTGTGTGTAATTATTACAGCCATTCAATTCTGGTATGACAAATTTACAGAATATATATGTTCCTATGAACTCATTCAGATCGAGTTATTCACTCAAACAGAAACATTTCATTTTGGGCAATAACACGTTCGTATGACACGTCATGTATAAAAATAAAACATGGATGCATAAAAATAAAGAATGCGAACATTTTTATTTCTTTTAAAATATTTGTTTGTCCAGATGTGCTTCTTTAGGCTATTCAACACATCAATTTTGTTTGACGTATGTAAGTTTGAAAAGTTCGTACTCTGTATGCAGTTGTTGCCGGATTTTGTCAGAAACGGAAGTATGCAGATGTAGGTCGAGTAGTTTACAAACCATAGTATAGCCAAATTCGGTTTATCGATGCATTGGATCATGGGGTTTCGGATTTCGTTATGTTTACTTACCTTTCAGTAACGTCTCCACTTTGCCAACTATAGACAACCAATCCGTGTGATGACTGTGTACACGAAAAGTTTGAGAAACAGAAACGGTTTTACGGTTGCTTCAAAAGTTAACGTCAGTCTTCTTCTTACTATTTGCTGTCGCAGTAATAACGAAGTTAATAGGAACCCGGGCGCCAGGATCCTAGTAGTCAGTCTACCAAATTGGATGTTCCAGTTGCGGTGCAGTTGTTAATGCAGATGATAAAGACGCCTATTTCTTTGCGTTCTCCTACTAAACGAATGAGTAATACATAGTTAACATAGTACTGTTGTTCTTCATTTACAAACAAGCCTTGCAAAAATTCCCATAACCATGCCTGCCATAGCCGTCCGTGATCTCTCATGTCGAAAAAATAAGTGAAATGTTGCTGCCAGGCAGAACGAACCTAGGAGTGTAGTGGTAGCAAAGACAGGAACAAAAAAGGCAACTCTGTCGAACAGCGTATTAATAATGATGATGAATGCAGTCAGGAAATACTGAAAAGTTCCGGAGGTACGTATGAAGTTGAAAGTCTGTCTGACGTAGGCTAAATGCAATGCAAACAGTTCCTTAACCTGTTCTTGAATTCTCTGGGATGACGACGTCGGATGAGCAGAAACAGCAGGCAGTAAGGCACTGCGCCTGTGCCGTCTAATTATCTGCAAAAATAATATCCGGTAACATACCAAAATTAGATCCCTTTATTGCACTGCACCATTTCCCATCAACTCAGCACATACCAACTCTCACTTTGCTTCAAACGTGATTTATAAAATGTTACATCACCCACAATTGCAAACTTCAACTGTTCCCTTACTACTTACTACTATATAACTTCCATTGTTGACCTTGCTCGGTTAATGATAGGTTAGCAACAGATGCATTACAATTAAATTCATACAAAAATGAAAATTACACCTTCCGCAGCCAGACAGTAGCAAAAAGGCACTTTTAAGTGGGAATATTCATTCATTCACCATAGGTATTTATTAAAGAAAACCAGACTTCGGATTTTACATAGGTACGTATTATCATGTGCAATCTTTTACGTGGAAATCATATTCTTTATGTCAGGTCACGTAACAATGTAGGCAGACAACTATCATTCATTTATGATTCATTTACCTCTCTGGTTAAAACCTTGTACATAGTTTTAGCTGTTGTGAAACAAATGGACACATGAATAGGAGAGTGAGAATGTAAAATGTACAGTGACTTGAATTGAATACTACTTCTTTCTCATTTCTAGCGGTATGTGGTAGATAAGTTAGTGGTCATGAACTATGAACACACCAGTGATTGAACAGAAAACTCGACGTACCAGTAGGTACATACGTACGTGTATCATAAAATAGCAAGCAGGTAGTTAGGAATAAGGATATTAATGCAATTTTTGGCAAATATTTTACGCACAAATATGGAAACTACTAGTCGCATGATTTACCGTGATCCTGTAACCTGCAATTATTATTTTTAAATGATCTATACTAATCTAGATCTAGTATTCTACCAGGGGTAGTTCTTTACTTCGCATATCTTGGTACTGATATGCATAAAATGTTACTCTATTTTAAACTAAACTCTCATTAGCCACGTTCCATTAGTTCCACAAACTATATTGGAAATTGAAATACGGCAGATGCCTTAAGTTTTGCATAACTAACTCAAACTTATGCATGAATGAGTGGGTGCTAACCCAAAGAGGTCTAATCAATTGTTGTATTAGTACCTCAATGTGCTAACCTGATAACTCATTAGAGGATCTTATAAATGTGAAATGAGGATTGAGCTATAATTCAATAAGCTTGTGAAAGCCGGAATCTAGCATGCATACGGCATACGGAAAAGGGAGTGTAAATAATTATAGTATGCAAATCACAAAATTATGGGAACACTCAACCGCCAACCTATAAACACCTTTTAAGCTAGCCACATATGTCAACTGTCAGTAATCCAGGCATATTTAAAGATTTTGCTAAATATTTGGTGTTTTCCAGTACCTGACTTACCTGATGATTTTCTGGGCAAAGATTACGACAGGTCATAAGTAGATAACTAATAGAACTGTAACTAACAATAAATATATAAATGCTGAATAGTTGTTAGTGATGGAAAGTTAAGAAAATGAACAAAGAAGTCGCTTTAGCACTTTCTTAGAGCTTTGGTGAACTTAAACAAGGTAGGCACACAAGGAGAGATTTCAGATGTCAGAGCTTTCTATAATGACGGGTCACGTTCAGTCTTTTGGAGTGAAAGTGTAAATATTTTTCACAATGACCACTACCTCTACCGAACAACACACTAGTCAAAAGAGAACAATCTTATTAGCAATCGAAGACAATTTTTTTAAAATAAAAGACAAAAATATGACGCTAGTCACACCAGTAATTAACCAAGAAACAGTTACACAAGTACGTTCTCACAAAAGGATAAACGCTGCGCTGCTGCCCTATACGCTGGAGAAGAATGAAAAAGTTTGATAAAGGTAGAGTACATCTGAGTGAGAGTCAGTAAAGCAATATTTATCGTTTAAACACGACAGGGGAGAAACAGTAACAGTGAGAAGTCTTGTTAGTATTAGTAGTTTTAGTGTGATATACCATAAGTAAGCAACCTGTAGAAATCTGCAAATCCGCATAGAGTACATCATCGTCACAAGCTGTGCTACTACAGTATATTATGCATGCACAGAACAAGGAAAGAGTTGATCAGTATACAAATATGCCAAAATGTATTCTTCACTTTGAAAAAGTCATATCGCAAATTTGTGGAGTTCTGCATTTGCTGTCGTGGAGGTGTATTTTTGAGTCAGAGTTTGGGTTAAAACGGAACAAGTAATAAAGGATTTGTCTCATTGTAAGCTCATTTCATCCAATTGAACTGCATTCTTACTAAACTGATTTGTATTTCTAAAATGTACATCTAGAAAAAAAGCATCTTGTACATTTAAAAAAGAAGTTTTTCGACAGGGATCAAGAAAAGCACAAAGAAACAATAAGCAAACTTTAGCGGCCAAATATCGATAATATCCGAACAACGCAAATGTGGATATTTAGAAGACTAGGCACGGACACTTAAGTTAGCTCACGGACCCATTCATTCTACTCTGTTGTATTAAAACACTATAGCATTCCTTGCCATTTAATTTTGTACATGTAGAAAGAACAAGAATTTGTATTAGGGTGAAGCAAAGTATGAAGTATGAAATTGAAAATGAGAGAAAACTGCATTCATTCAATTCAGTTTCATTTGTATTGAAGCATTTAAACTTCAGCTGAAAAATCTGTTCTTGCTCTTATGTGTGTATTTGTGTGATGCTAATATATGATTATATTACAGTCATACATAGGAAAATATGAGGGCAGAAATGCATCTTCGTGTGGATCTTGTATGTTACGTCGAGTATTATAGGTTTCTGCAACTTTTTGCGAAGCAAATCTGTGTATGTGGTTATGGTATGGTACATACAAGGTAATACAGAACGAAATGAAACGTCGTAGTCTGGTGTGCTAGTCTGGGGCTCTTGATACAAAGACTGAAGCAAAACAAAACGCTAATGTAGGATCTTATACAGTACAGAAAAAGGATGATTGTAGACTGATATACATGCCCTAGTGGTGTAAAGACAGACGTTTGTTCATCCTTATTCTCCTCACTCACTACATATGATCACTGATGATATGATGATGACGATCTACAATTCCCCTCATGCAAGCTCCCACGTTGTACACTACAAAAGAGCAAGTAAATAGTACTGCTCATATGGTACATTTCAATACGTCCTCGCTCTGTCCTTTACTCAACTTGAGTTGTCTTGTCCCTTTTCTTATGCTTGAATAGCAATTTTTTTTTAAAAAAAGAGAGATGAAATGAAAGGAACGCATTTAACAACAGAATAGCTTAAATATAGCTTACTACCCAAGTAGAGGGTTATTAGAGAAATAAGAAAAGTTGAGATGATTTTCATGTAGGATGATCCGGTATCTTAGAAATTTTACTTGGAAAATAAATATTCTATGCTCCATTTTTCATCTCATTTCTGAAGTCATCCAGTTTATGTCTACTCAAGTTATAAGCGTTTTCTTTGCAGAAGCACAATAGACGTGAAAAGTGGAATTTACAAATACATTCATAACACAAAGTACGTCTTGTAAGGTATGTATCTATGTGGAGAGCAGATTTTTCAGAGTACGCATCAAGAGGACAAAAAAACAATATTCACTTACATGGCGAAATCGACACAAATTTTGAAAGCAACAGGAGAAATATCTGCAAACGGAGCCGACAATCAGTCAAAAGGTTTGAAACCCGTACATATGGAGTCAGAGAAACGGATGGATGAATTTGCACACTCACATTCACAAACTCTGGCAGTAGTAAAGTTTTATAGATGGAGCAGTTGACGATGCGATGGAGGATCAGTCTAGGTTGTTTTCGCAGTATGTCTAGCAATTCCACGGATGTAGGCAGATGCTAAGCCTTGAAGAGTTAAAATTCTTTTCCTAAATACTCTGTTGTTTTGATTGGAAATCAAGTCAGTCTTGTGAGCTTTTTTCAGTGTTCACTGATTAACAAATAAAAATACTTTTCACAGTTATTACACCATGCCGTATGCAAATGTCAGTCTTCCCATGTGATATATATACGAAGGAACTAAACAGTACAAGAATGGCTAACTAACAGACAGATATTTTTCCTTTACAGAAACTCACTGTCAGAAACCGGGTGAAAGGTTAGCTCTCGCAGCTACACAACATTGCAAATTAAGTGAGGACGACACACGTCGTGAGTAAGTGCACTTGACTATGAATGGTAAAATGGTAGAGAGGTAGTGTTAGTGTGTGTGCGGTGTTGTGAATTTTACCTTTGCTTTTGCTATTTAACTGTGAAGACATGGGAATGCAACAAGTAGTATTGTCTGGTCTCTCCTCCTGTCGACTTGATCGTCTTCCTTTTACAAAGGTTTGCTCATTTTGCTCGTCCTCTCTCCTCTGAAAACAGCCGTTTCGTTCATTGAGCCACTCCACATCGTGTATGCACATAAAGATACTACATTGTATCTGAATCGGCATGATTATATTATTCATATGATGACGAGGAATGCTGATGATCATTGCTTGGATGGATTCGCAAAATTCATTGTAACGTAGGTGTGCTAACTCCTCTTATTTAACTACACACTTCACTCACTTTTTGTATTACATATTTTTACAGCATTTCATGTAGCTGGGGAAAATCCTTTCATTGAGTTCACTCTCTCAGACAGCGGTTTAGCTTACTGCATTTAGAATACATATTAAAAGAAGTGAAAAAAATGTACAAGGAATGAATGTGGTTCTACTACTTGTTGCTTTATGTAGTATATTAATAGCAAGTGCAAACTTACATTTAGATCGGCTATATATGTACTCCGATGCTGACAACATGTGCAAAAATGTTCTCAAGGTAGTCAAGGCTGGATGATTTCGATGTTGTCGACGGTCATCATCAACATCGAGGAAGCATACTGCAGTCAATCTACTTGTGAAATTAGTTGTTAGTATATAGAAAATCCGCAAACAAGTACGGACACACAGATAGTAAGTAATCGTAATGTTGTAAACCTAATGCTTTCAAGTGTATAATATGATGCGCGTTGCAAAGAGGACAGGACAAATGTACAGATTCGCAATGTGAGAGATTTAAGATGAAGATTATTACACGGTAATAGTCCTACCAATATAAACCTCAGCATGTTTGCATCGTACACAAAGTTTACTAATGATGTGACTGCTTATGATAATGGCTATGGTGTGTATATGTTGCCGATGAATGAAATGAATGAAAGTCATGCAGGGCAAATTGCAGAGTACCTCTCTATCCGAAACAGGATGGAGTGCAGGAGTTGCAGAAACAAGGGAGAATATGTCGGCAATGCTGGCTGGGATTCTTAAGGGACAAGGTGAGAAACAGCAAACCTATTTTCTACATCGTTCTCTTTCGCAC
Source organism: Sinodicranocentrus sp. ZH6 (assembly GCA_027743935.1). NCBI lineage: Eukaryota > Metazoa > Arthropoda > Collembola > Entomobryomorpha > Entomobryidae > Sinodicranocentrus > Sinodicranocentrus sp. ZH6. The sequence goes on from JAHZNA010002389.1 coordinate 10,310, forward strand.
AGATTCAAAACTCAAGTTTAGTTTCCCAGTGCATACATAAAAATGCACATTAAAGCTGGCTAGTACTTTTTTGCAAAGAGATGGGTAAAATGTTTGAGAGGGGGATACGAGGATTGTTGCAATATTGTTACGTGTACGTCATGGTACATACCTGCGGTTGCACACCCGACGAACTCAACTGTCTTCTTCTTGTCTAGCAAGAACGGATGACTAGTCTTGTGAGTGTACCATACACGAGGTGGTAATGTATTTTTTGTAGTTTTGTAGCACTTGAGACTTGTAGACGAAAGCTATTAAAGGAAGTAAAAAATGAGAAAGTTACATAGCGAGACAAGATGCAAAAAAGCAATTTGCAATAATGCAAAAATAAATGCAATCCGTGTGCTCTACAGGTGTATTCTCAGATGCAAAAAGTTAAGTTCTATGTAGAGAGATACGGTGTACACAGTAGGCGAATGAGACCAAATACCTGATTTTAAAATTGACAGCTACAGGTTGAGTCTGTACCTACGTCATACTTACGTATGCATGCATTCAAACTAACTCGTGATTTAAGTCAGAGAATTAAAGAGCTTTAAGTTTATGCAGGTATAAATAATATGCTACATTTTGCCATCCTAGAACAAGATATTTCTAGTTCTAGTCAAATAAGTTGTCGATGGATGAAATACTGCGTGAAGTTTGAGTTTAAAAGGCTTGGAATACAATTTTGAATTCAATGAACTTTGCTCAAGTGCGTTATATTAACATAAAGTATCATTATTAATCATAATGGATTATTGTTACACAAAACCATCTTTAAACTCATATATATATCGTAGATACCCTGATTCTGTTCCTCCCGTATTCCCCTTTCATCCAAATTAAACAAGGTAATAATATAAATTCTTGTATTCTTATTATATCATTCACTATATTATCTAATCTTCTCACCGTGGAATGTTACAACCCTCTATACCTGGAATGGCATCTTTTTTCGTTCCCTTTCTCATCAACCTTTATAATGTACATCTTCTCTTAAGCGATGCAGCCGAGTCCGTCACTCACTCTAACTTTCATTCATCGCTTTTCCATTTTACAGCAACACACACCAATTGTGTGCTGCTAGTTCCTCGTCGAACATCATTACTGTGAGAATACGCAGAAGCTTGAATAAGCATGACTTGCTTCAATTCTGCTATACACAGCCGACACATATACATAATGCATCTTGTATGCTATACATAAAAAATATCTCTAACTTGCTCATCTACCTACCTGCTTTATGTCTTGGCTCATCCATTCTCTCGCATCTCTACGTCTGACTGACATTTTACATTGCGACTGACAACCTAGAGCATGGCAATAATACCACAAGCTTGATAAAAAATCCTAAGGTATTTTCAGGCTTGTGAAGAACGTGAGATCACACTTTTTTCATAGATCTTCACTTCGTCGTGGAAGACACAATGAAGTAAAATTGTGAGGTTTTGTAGAAGAACCTTAAACACGACTGCTGTATGAGCATTGTATTGGCTTTGGCATGATGGCTTTTGTCTGGTTATGATTTAAGTTATGATGACTTACAATCATGCACCTGAGAGCTATAGAGAAATACCAGGAGGTTTAGCTAGTTTTATATTCTCCCTATAAGTTTTTTCTTCATATTTCACTTTTCAGTATTTTAGTCTGCTCCATCTTGGGAGATAAAGAAATGAACATATGTCTTACCCTTTCAAATAGTTTACTACAAATCCAATAAAAATGGCAATCTAAATCATTCGGTTTTGAAACTTCGCGCATGCTGCGAAAGTGCACGAATCTCTACCTTGAAGCAAAAATAACCCGAAGCAGATGAAACGATGTCTTTTCAATTTATTGAAATGCATTGCTAAGCCATGCTAATAGTAAGCATGCATAGTAATTGATGATTTACACTGCCTTGATAGCGATTTGTTGCCAAATGACCTATCATCTTTTTGTAGGGAACACTGCGTCACAAATACTGTACACAATAGGATTCAGGATTGGAAAACGTTATGTAGTTTGAAGTTTGGGGTTGGTAAGGAATACCTGGGATCATTCGTAATTCTGTCGGGGAAATTAATATTTCGGGCAAAAAACTTGACCAGGTGGTGCAGATGAGACTCTAGAACTGGAGGAAACGTGTAGGATTAATATGAAGCATTTTTCTTTTAAAGTTTGTTTAGTAGGATCAATTTATTAAAAATATATTGATCTTGTACATTTCTGCTAGCAGTTTCCCTCCATCCCTCCTCTGTACAGTCTTATGGAAGCAACAAAAGTGCATTTTATTTCCATTGCTTCAGATTAATCAGATTAGCAAATTAACTCTTATGTATTTTTAGTTGTTGCACAATATATTGGTTTATATTAACTTCTTTGACAAACTTACCTACTTCATTTTGTTAAATAGTCTGTTGCACGTGGAGAAAGATTCTATCCCCATTTTTCTTACTACTTACTACCAATTTAAATAATTTTATCTTTTATTTATATGATTCCAGCTCGGTTTTTGATAAAGGTCTCACCTTTTGAATCCATTCTCTTTCCAATAACGTTATTGCCTTGCTTGGATTTCTAAATGTCTAAATCAGCATTCCTTTGAAACATGCCGATTGTTTGACGTTCGCTGCTAGATCAATGTGAAAATGATAATTTGACGTACTCTTTACTGTTAGCAAGTTAGAAATGGGATAGTTGATAGAGGAGCGTATATGTCTTGGAAAAGTACAAGATATCCTAGTGTCATCATGATGACATGCAAATCTGCACATGTAAATTTTCCCGAAATCTAAATTTGAAGATGAAGTTTCGTAAACTTGCTCTTGTTTTGCTTATACTGTTTCCCCTGACTCTGAGATTGGGCTAAATAGGTCACAAATGTACAGAATGTCAATATGCCAAGGGCAAAAATGACGTGGAAAACTTTCTCATTTTACAGTTAACAATTTTAGTACAGTTACTACTGTGCCAGTAAACGATTCCATACGCATACTTGTTCCAGATAAAATGTATCAAACAAAACATTTTAAAATACAGATACAGATGCAGCATATTTGATGCTTTCTTCTTACGTTTCTTAATTAATTATCAACTAGTACTTTTCCAATTGTCCTTCATTTCATTACCAACAACATCATCAAGTTTAACTTCCAAAAATCTTTCTTATCATTCCAGGAAAAGCAATAAATAAAAGATATTTCTCTCGAAAGTATGAGAGAGACCTTTCCTGACACTGTCTCCAACTACAGCGAGGTACTACAATACTTCCTACCCAAGTTTCAGGAACACGTAGACCAACTATTAAAGGTAAAAGCATACGTATTATTTCTACACAACTCTCAAAAAGTTACCGCCGTTCATAGTTCTTCCATGCCATGATGGCTCTGTGGCAGTAACTAATTTTCAGGTCAGATTACTAAAAGTGCGATGCCAGAAAGAGATCCTTCTGGTTTGAAATGAAAGGAATACAAAGGAGAATTCCAGGAAGGTTATCGTATTTTATATCCACATATATCTACAGGCTTTTATGAACAAGGGTGCATGCCGTGTGAGCACACTTGACTACACACAGCAATAATCATAACAATAATAACAGTTCATAGCTTAGCTTGAATACTTGAAGACATGCCATTTGAATCCGAGGAAAAGTATCTACTTGTTTAAAGGAATTCATAATTTCCACAACGTGGAACAGGTCGGTATAATGCATGTGATACTCCATTTCGACTTCGCTTCCTCCTTGCTTTGAGCATATTTCCTCTGACTGAGCTAATCGTAAGTTTACCAGGACAAGTTAAAATTTTTAAGTTGGTATCATCCAAAGGAAAAGATGGTGAGTGTAGGTCGGTTCTTCCTTGTTAAGTGCCATTTCCATCTTGTCTTTTCCAGTGCTCAACATTATTCAAGAGAGACCGACAAGGAGCCCTCACGGGCTGAAAAAATCTTTTTTCTCAAAAGATGCTCTTCATATGATCCTATCCACGAAGAAGGGAAAGAATAAATGATAAAAACCCGGCAAGTGAGCTCACACCAAAAGATTCATCTCTTTCTTTATGTTGACTAGGTTCTGCATAAAAATGTTCGTATATATTGGGGTAGTTCCATTTTTCCACCTTTACGCTCTCCAATTCAGAAAAATTCTTCTCTTTTTTGGACAATGAAAATCCAGTCCTGGACGGACAGTCCGGCGCCACCAGGAATGAATATATATAGCTGTATGGAAAGGACATAGGAAAACTTAAGGTGGTGAATAAGTATAAATCCTTTTATGTATGCATACAAAAATAAGACCTTTATACCTCCATAATAATATTACAACAGTGTAATGTAAGCATATGAAGTGCTTTCATGCAGCATGCAGTTCATCACACATAAACAAGACTAAAGAAAGCTTCTTGTGGAAAGGAAAAGATTGCTGATGGATGATGATAATAACATATTGTGTTCAACATGATTCTAGCAAGCAAGTACAGCTTGAGAAAAAGTTTTCCCAAAAACTTTACTGCTTTGATTACCTGGCTGCTTGATGCAATGGTGCTGGAAGGCAGGATAAAGGATAAACCCGAAATACCTATACATCGGCGCTTACAGATGAACACTACCCTAGAACAATACACACTACAGCATTGCCATTGCCGGAGGAGTTTGAAACCCCTTTGGAAGTATTTTTTGCCAAACAAGAATTTTCCTTGCTCAGAGAATAAAACCCCTTTAAAAGTATGTAATTATAGATGTGTGATCTCACATCATGTAAAAAAGATGATGAAGGTCCGTAGTAAAAAAATGAGGGAGAGAGTGGAATTATTGAGATGCATGAAATTAGTAGGGATTCTAAACTGAAATTGAATCCTCTACTTGTTTTGCTGTTGGAATTATAAAAGATTCCAATTCAAGATTCTCGCATCCTTATGCGTACCATTGATTTGTATCTATTCTCCGCATTCCAAAGTTCGATTGTAGAAATGAGGATAAGGACTATGAGTAGTGTGAGCAAGCCGCTAATTAATGATTTTCACAATGTTCATTTGAAATAATGATTGTCTTCTAGCCTGTCTGGCATCGTCTGACGTCTACGAAATGGAATTTTAAATTAATGCTAAACATTTCTAGCTTTAAGTTAAAATTATACCTAACTAGGAATACAGTATTTGTGGGCAATTAGTATCCAGGGTGGAAAATATTGTACATCGTTATCTTGATTATTAATATCCTTTGTAATTTTGTACATTCGCAATGTTTCATATTTTTTAAAATCCATGTTATTCTTCCTTTTATTCTTGAGTAAAACATCCTGGATTGGCTGGATTTACGAAACAAGCAATTCTCTTCCTCACTTGTCAGAGAAACTGCTTAACATTTTTAACAATCCGTGCAATGTAAATCAATATTTCCTGGAACATACATGCCTTTACATGCATGTATGTACACAAATCTTGGCAATCTTTGACAGGTTAATGAAGGAGCAGAATTACCATTTAAATTGTTTAAGTTTCCTTTTTTGCTCATCCACCTAATATTTAATTATTGCTATCTTCGGAAAAATATGATGAAATGTAAGTTGAAAACGACGATTGCTCCAATCTATTTAGCTGCTGCTGCGCTTAGAAACCTATCTGCATTATAGAGCCAATATGGATAAGTATTAATGTAGATCCAATCTGCAGAAAGCAGAATTGAATTTCAAATTAGGTTTAAATTTTCCTTTGTGAACTGAAAATGATCCACTCACTTGCAGGAATACAGGTTTAATGCAAATATTTTAAATAATTGCTATCACATGAAAGCTGTGTGTTTATGAGTTCATGGGATTTCTTATCAGCTTCCTTCCCAAGCAATTGCAATTAGTAATTCATTCATGAAGCCAAGAGTTCATGCCTTTTCATGCACTCCTGATCGACTTACGTTGTCGTAAAATCAGTTAAAGTACGTAATCAACCATTTTATTTACACATATGAACAAAGAGATCCTGGAAGCAGCTGAGTGTTTTTTTCCTTTAACAGCACTAAGGTTGAAACTGATATCTAATGTTGGTTGGAATATGGAACAAAGCATAAAGACTGGCTGTCGCCGTCGCCATCCTAAACTTTTACTACCGCAGCATTTTAGCGAGAAGAGGAACATTACGCAAAGATTTCCTTCAATTTCATTACAACACTTCAAAGAGAGCGTCAAATTGAGAACAGTCGGGAACACACTGTCATGTACTCATCATTGTGGTTGTCCTGTAACGGCTTAGGCTGTTTTACAAAATTTTATTCTCTGCATTTTTATCCGCACAACAAGCAAGTAGCACATCAGGGTGCAGGTACAGGAATCAACCTCTCAGAAAAAATCCACAATTTTATTTTATGTATCAAATTAAAACGTAATGAAGGACAAAGTGGAAGGGATAAATAGATGGATCCGTGATGGATGGTATATGGATCCGGCATACAAATTACATTATACTCTCGAAAATCTGCTCTTCAAACCTTTAATTCCTTACATGAATGAAGTTTTTAGTTTTCACTCTGGTTTGGTTTGGTCTTAAGCTGAAGTGTTACCTGACATCTAGATGCCTTTGTGCATATCTATCACGAGCAGTTTGCCAGCGTGCTTAGAAAACTTCAACAAAGACAATCTCACCTCAGAGCAGGTATCTATTGTTGTGTACGGTATGAATTCTACCACTCGAAACGCTTACTTTCCATGATAAGGTTCATTTCATTTCCTCCGAAATATATTATATATATTATATAATATGCAGAACATACGTGGAAACTAAACTACCAGGTGAAAGTTTGCCAAACTAATAGCGTTATTGCATCCATAATAGTTCTAAATACATTTTTTAAACTTAATTATTTGTAGCTACCTTACAATACAAACTAATTTACATTATACTTAAACTTTTGGACTGCAAAACGGATTGAAAACCCCATCCACCCCCGTAAGACTCGTAGACGCTCATTTCTGCCATCATTCCTTTTCTACTCGTACATATTTTGACGAGCCCTCCGGCAAAGGGAGCTGTTTCAAATTTCAAATTAGTTGTTTAGGTAGAAATTAAATTTCAACGATATCATTACATTAAAGATTTTATAATGGAGTTCAGGAGTTGAACTGAAAATCACTGTCAACTGTACAGCACATACTAGAACTTGTACTGCGAATGTGAGTACTTAGATTGAACATGCACATATTGATTTTAATGAGCTCAAAACAATGTCATCTGTATTCTCCGTCACATCAATCAAAATGATAATCATAATAAATAATTCCAATTTTAGTAAATTCAAATGACTTTGATATAAACACTGTACAGCATTTATAATTTACGTTTGTATAATTTTGAGGGATTAAGTCATAAAGTCTATTGCTTTGAATGGAAAAAGCGATTGTATTTACTGAAAAGATATTATGCTTATGCTATATTTTACGTCAACGACTACCGACCGATGGTATTGTAGTGGGGGTGAAAACAAAATTATAACGGTAAAGTAAAGAAGTTCTTTTAAGCTTCCTTGATTTCTACGTAGTTTGTATAATAGTCAACGTGTAAATTCTTATAGTCATTCATTCGCCCTGATGAAGAAGGAAAGCCCTTGAAAGCTAGGCTAAATAAAGTTTAGTAGTTAAGCCACTTCAATCCTGTTATAATTCAATTTCACAATGTCTAGTGGTTGGAAAAAGATAAAAACGTCTAAATTCTAATATCAGTTAACAACAATATAATATTAGTATGTATTCAGAGTCGAAGAGGAAACCGATCCCGACGTTAATATAAAATTGTGTTATCACCTAGATTTTCACATTTTCACTTGAAGCGTTTTTTTGTAAAGAATACCTACCTGTCTATATTGACATTAACACTATAGGACGGATTTTCAAGAAGTGGTAATAATAATTATTTCATACTTTGTAATGTATTTGAATAAGAACATTATGTATTTGTTTCCCATACGTGTTTATTGTTCAAATTTGAAAGCTTTTGTTGGCACACTCACGTTTTACTGGTAAACACAGTACTGGGCGTAATGAGCGTATATATTGCATTATGCAACAAAAATGATAACATGCCAGAATTAATCAGGCATATCATTGTCATGCTTTAATACGAGATCATTCTTTACTATTATGTATGAAAATCATGAAATCACGAGCTCTTTTATCCGAAAATATATTTATTTGTGATAAAGCCTCATGTTCCAAGTTCCACCCAATGATAATCATATAATTGTAGACTGTCCTTTCCACTTAAACTACGTATGACATAAATTTGATTAATTTTAATTTTGAATGCAATTCAGGTGTGGCCTGGCTGGTATTTCCCTCATTCAAGATTCTGTCGAAATATCAACGATTATATGATCGACTCCAGGGAATCGATGGTCCACGTTTATCCTATTTCGGTCCACGTTTATCCTTTAATGTACCAAACCAATCCTACTTTTCGTAGACTAAAATTACACGTAAATGCATCCCGTCCACACTTGACAAATTTAGAGAATCCCATCCCAAGTTGATTGGCAGCTTTGTTGATAAAAGCTCAGAATAGAAGAATAGGCCACTTTAATACTTATTAAGTGCAGTTGCTCCACTTATCAATAGTTTATCTTATTTTCCGAAAAATCCTGAATGTATCAAAATCCTGTTCGGGCTGCGCCTTATTTGCACTTTAGCAGTTGCCGAAGAAAAGGGAAAAATCTTCCGAATCATTGCATATCCATTACTTACGATCATGACAGGAAAAGGACTTTTTGCGGCAGCTATAGCCACCCTTTTGATTCTTACTGTGGGAATTAACGGAGAAGATGATTTCTCTCGCGTTAACAACGTCATGCTTCATCTGTCCACTCTGATTTTGCAAGTCAATAGATTTATCATAGGATTTGGCGTGAGCCCTTTGCTATTGCCAGAGCTGCGGTATGATTTTACGACACAAGTGTGCGATGATGAAAGGAAATGTACAGATTATCACGAACAAATGCTACTTACGTAAGTCATTTAAAATGTAAAAATATAGATGTTTGTACAACACAAGTTAATTTTGTGAATATGGTTATTTTGCTTGGTTTATGAATTTGCCAAATTAGTGGTGCTGGCGCCGCAATCAATGTTCCAGAAAGCCACCAAGTTACATCGGATTTCCAGGTTTCTAATTTCTCTTACTCCATCCATGTTCCAGTGATGTTTTTAGAGAGTGAAGAATTCCAACGCATTCAGACCAATCTTGAGACTAAATCACAAACAATTTACAGTGGACTTAACTTGACCGTAAGCAATGCTACGTTTGGCGTCTCGGCTGACTTTGCTGAGGATCCAGATCTTGGCATTCAAGTTTCCAACGTTGATGTCACTTTGAATCTTGGGGAACTGAGTATGATAATCAAGACTGTTACAACCGTTGAGGATGGAGAGTGGACTGACCTACCCTCAATTCACAAAGATGCTGCTGTTGAAATCATGCAGTTGTGGAATAATGTGGACCAAGATGAAAATGGAAAGACCTACCAACAACGATACGAAGCTATGGTTAAGGCTAAGATTAACTGCTTCTTGGTATGTAACCTTTTTACAATTTATTTGATTTTATAAAATTACACGAAATGCGAGTATGAGCACTGCAATGCAAGCATTCTAAACCGAGTATTTATTTGTCCACATACAATATACAGAGTGGTGGAAAGTCTAACGAAGGATGTGATAAACAAGAAGAATCTGCGCAACCTGAAAAGATTTTGGAAGACATTCTAAAGTACATTCAATGATAATGATAAAATTTGAGCAAAATTTGTAGGTTTTATATGCAAATTAGTAAATATTTGTTTACCCGTAAAAATTTAGTTGCCAATAAATCAAAATTTGCCTGTACGCATTTATAAATAATTTATAAATTTAAAAAATGCATAAATTTCTTAATTTCTATTCTACACAGTGTCAAAATTATATATACTAATATGTCTGCAGATTACGTATTCGTCAGACGATTTAAAAAAAGTAAATTTAACATGTACTGCTGTTATTTTCACAGGCTATTTATGTAATGGAATTAGTATAAATTAAACCTGGGAAAGAACATGATTTCTCATTTCTACCTTCATGAATTAAACATGATTCGGGAAAAGATTTTAAAACCTAATTTAATCAAAACTTTTGTCGCATTAATTAAGAACGGTACCAAGAACTAACGCAGCTACATATAAGTATTGAAGTTAACTGCTAACAGTCATATTTATTATCACTCATTAGTCATAAGTAGCGAGAAAATATTTCACTTAAATACTATCCGTAGTTGGATGGAGTCTCAAGACTGGAAAATCAACTAGTCAGCAACAACCTTGGCGTAAAATCATCTGCTACGTAGACCCAGATAACCAAACTATCGAAAGATAAGTACATGAATGAATGATATGTGACGTGACACGACAAACATTCGCCAGATTTACAACATGCAAACCGGACGATTGACGATTCAAGCATAAAAATACATGCATTTTATTCAGTTCAATCTGCTGCCAACGGTGCACCACACGAGTCAAAGCTTTGGTGAATCAGTAACCACTTATCAATTATCACCAGCAAAAAAGCCACCAACTAAACTTACTAAACTTAACTGGTATAAATAAACACAAGTGAACACAAAACACAACAAAGTGGTACACACACACACAGAATGCAAGACACGAGTACCAGGTACACCTGACCTAGCACCACATGTTTGTTGTTTACATTCTTTTCGCGGCTTCACTTTACAATTTTTTAAGTTGAAGGAAAAGTGGGAAAATAAGGTGTCGATATCACAGATATGGAATGTGCACCAAGCCACCAACACTGCAAAGTTGTAAACAAATCAGAGCCGACTTACACCAGCTGAAACTAGCACAGATATCCAAAGAGGTTGACCACAATTAACAATTATTGTAAGTTTTAAGCTGGAAGTTTGACATTGACATTGACGTCAGCATCAGCATTGGATTAATAAAATTTGAATTAGGATTAGAATGGGAAAATAAGGTTCCGGGCCGTGTAAATTTGTGAGGGGTAAAATTATTATTACATGCATTGCCTATTATTGATTATGTATTTTGAAAGTGAAAAAAAGTCGTAAATGTTTGTATTTCATGCTAATTTTAGATTTTAGTTGTGTGTCAAACACTAGAAGACATGGCTGATTTTGGTACTAATGTAAGTGGAGGTTACTCAGATCCACCAGGTGCAGGTGGTAGATTGGCTGGGAGTGCTCAATCGGGCCAGCCCGTGTACGCGTCTGACGGAGCTACGAATCCGCAACAACAGCAGGTGCAAATAGAACTATATAACATATAATATCCGTTCCTGTATAATGAAGTGATATGATGTATGATATAGTATAGTATGTGACCCCTTGCAAACTTGTGAATTGATCATAACGATCAATCGTACAAATTTACAGAGATATCGGTTCAGTCAAGAAGAAATGAGAGCTATTCGTGAGTGCAATAAAGAAAGCTTCTACTATCGCTGCCTTCCAATTGGAACACTGTTGGGTTGTGGAACATATTATGGAGTTAGATATGGTAATTGTAATAGTTGATAGTATTGAGACCTCTGGCGTACAGTTTATAAATTCTAAAGCACTGTCAACTGTTGTTCCAGGTTATCTTAAACCTAGTGCTCGATTTGGAGCTGGGCCGAAAATGTTTATAGCCTCGATAGTTGGCTATTTTCTTGGAAAAATGTCGTACCAGAGTGTTTGTGCAGAAAAACTGATGGCTCTTCCAAACAGTCAATTAGGAGAAGTTCTCAGAAAGCAAAAGGGGAAAATGGGATTTCAAGAAACGTAAGATTTTAACAAATAGTTGTTTATTTTGTCAATTTTTCCATCAATTGGTGATGCAACTTTTATTTTTCCACTTGCACTGATTATTTCGTTTTTAATTACGCTAATTACGCTACGCTAATTCGACTGACTGTATTATTAAATATTTCGTAGATTGTCCTTGGAGCCTGGATTCGCTTCAGCAGCGCCTGTTGGTGGTCCTGCTTTCTCTAATTCTGAATTTAATCGGAGTCAAACGCACTCCGATATGGGAGATACAAGACCGATCAGTAACTTTGATAACGAATCCAGCAGTAATAGTGGATACGATTACAGTAATTCATCTTATGATACCACACAACAAATGCTAGATGACGAAAATTTGCCTCCTAAACGACCCCAGTCCTTTACAAGTTACGACAACTTAAGAAGACAGAATAGAATCGAATATGAAACGAAGCAGCATACTCCTATGTCACCAGGAGTTTCGGGGGCTACACCAAACAGTTCCAGTGGTGGCTATGAAAGGTACTGCTGGTATAATACTGGTTTTTCTTAAAATTCTTAAACGTTCTTCAAGTAGCTTGCTAACATGAATGTCCTTTTATTCATTTAGTTTACAAAGCAGACGAGGTCAATCGTATTTGCCCAATGAAAATACTGCTGGAAAGCCTAGAAATAAGTATGGTGACGTTTGGGACGACAAACCATCTAGCTACTAAGTAGATCCGTTTCGAATTACATAATCAAAACATTATTTAGTCATAATCTCAACACAATATTATTCTTTAAAAAATTTGTTCAGATTTGTAGTTTAAAGAAGATCATTAATTCAAACTGTTGTAGGTAATTGGTTGTTTCATGCATGACGTAATTAAATATTTATTAATTCATCTGTATTTCATAAAGACCGAACTTATCACACAATTTAATAAAAAATATGCATTTCATAGAACTGTGCTGGGAAAACCTCTAGAAATGAAAGTTTAGAACAGTGCCAGCTTTTTGCTCCAAAAGGTGCATTTCGTCAATATTTTGCTCAATTAGCTGTTGCTTATACCCAACTTGCGCTTTTTTCTCATGAGCACTTCGGGGATCTTTCATCCTGTACGAATTAAATATGGCAGTCTCCGTTTTGACCGTTTCCGCATACGATAGACTTGCAGCGAGTAATGCTCTCTGCATATTTTCATCAACCGTTGGAATTTCAACAAATGCGCGAACTACGACTGCTTTCTTGGTATTGCATTGCTCACTGTGAGTTTGCACAGTGATGCGTGGAGGTCTTTCAGCATTTTTGTCTTCCATTTCATAAATACCTAGAAAAACAAGCAATTGTGTAATGCAGAGCAGACTGAAATTCGTACATATACAGTTCACTGTGCAGTGCAGTACTATATTGTATCTTATTAGTACCTCTTATGTCTTCAACGTCATTAGGGTACTCGCCAATTGCAGGTTCCATGTCTATAATCCTATTTGTAGTTCGTCGATTTTTAGATGAAATGTTAGCAGTGTTTTCAATATCTTCTTTCTCATCCTCCTCCTCTTCCTCCTCTTGACTAATTCGTTGAACAGATTCTCTCCGTTTCCCTTTTTTCTCTTTCTACTCTCAAAAACATTTTATGACATAATCATGCGTTGTCTAATACAGATTCATGAGATTCATTAAGTCTTATATAAATTATTAGGTTTAATCACCTTGATTTTCTTGGCATCCTCTTTGGTTTTATCCTTGTCTTTTTTGTCTTTTTCTGCATATAATACGGAATATACATATCATTATGAGGAAATGAAATATATTTAAAGACCTGCCGGGAAGAGAAAGACAAAAAACTAACTTTTTCTCTTCTTATCCTCATCCACTACGCTGGCAGGGCGTACGATTCTTGTGACCACGGATGGTAAAGAGTCTCTATCGCTCCTTTCTCCTTCATATTCTTCTTCCTGCTCATCCTCTTCTTCTTCTTCATTGTAACCACCCCCTGCTTCTTGTACACCGGGGTCTACTGGTTGCGGTTTCATCAATTCTTCTCTCATTTTCCGGTACCTTTGTTTAGCGTCAGGTACAAATTGAGGTCTCTTACCTTTAAATGATAGAAGGTTAATTAGTACACTGTTATACATATACATAATGAATATCGAGCCGACGTGGCCCATTTTACCATGTGCTGAAGACAATACGTATCCAAACCACCGCAGGTCATTTGGATTAGCGATCTTTAAATGCTTATTGGTGACGTTTTTAGGTCTAAACATGGGCTCTATGTAGGGTCTCGTCCACATCCCGTGTGGCTGCTCAGATTCTTCAACTGGTCTCATGACGGTGATAAATTTTCGTGGTTGTCGTTTCGGTAGCGGGTCAAATATAACCATTGAATCTCTACTGCTGTACGCCTTATTCACAACATCATCAACCTGATTCTTTTGCAAAAATTGGAATCCTGTCAGGTCACGCTTCACTACGAAAATTTTGGTTTTTGGCAAATTTCCACTGCATGATTCCGAATAAGATTGCTGGTAAGCTTGAAGTCTTTTTGCTGCGGATGCGAGATGCTCGCTCGATGTGTTTCTGAGTATACCGGCAAAATAATCAGTGGGCACGTTACAATGTTCAGCGAGAGTATCAATCAACTGCTGCGTTGATTTTTTCTTCAACTCTTGTTTGTCCATTTTGTCGACAATTATTCCACCGTAAATGTTCATGGCGAACCGGTTATCCCAAGAGTCAAGACATTTGCAGAATGTGGTTTCATCAGTAAACTTAAGAAAGTCGACAAGTCCTTCGCCGTCTCGCAAAGAAGTCTTACGTCTGGGTCTTTCCCTTTCCTGAGATGTTTCTGTTAAGTTAGGCGATTCGTTTGTCAACGGAGGAACTCCGTCATCAGCACCACCTGCCACATTGTTTGTACCATTATCATCAACCTCCAAAGGTCCCTCTGAAGGAACCTCTGCTAATGCTGGAGTAGGTGAAGGACTTCTACTTTTACCTTCTCCTCCTTGCATCGTCTGTGATACGCGAGTTCCACGAACCTTTTTGGCAGCATCTCTTTGTTTCACTTTTGGATGCAGGGATTTTGTTCTTTCTTTGTCAGGTACATTTCGACGGCTGGACCTCTTCGGAACAAGATCTGGGTTAGGAGAAGATTGCCGATGACGAGCTGTGGAGGGGTCATGTTGCGCTGGAGTTGAGGCACGTTTAGCAGGGGGTTCAGCTTTCCGTTGACTCTCGCTTGGGCCCATAGTCGATACTGATGGTGGTCCCTCTGATGCTGTTTGGGAGCTTAACGGCCTATCTTTTGTCGCAGTATGCCATAAGCGGATGACAGTCATATTTGGTAGGGATTGCGGACCATTCGCACACGGTGGATAAGACAAAACCGCTCGCGTCTTATCCACATCGAACTTGTAGTCATCTACTGTTGTAATTCGAATGTTACTGTCTGCGAAAATTCGAACCCATTCCCCATGCGGAAGTTTCAAGTGTACATTAGCTGAAAGCGTGTTGAACAGGACGGTGCAATAGTTCGGATGCTCAATCATGTACTTCAAGCCGACAAAAACCCAATCTTCGAATTCGTTCGGAGGATTTTCTAGGACTACCATTCTTGTCGTAAATCTAGTACCATCGGGATAGTGTGTGATTACAGTTCCATCATATCGATGAAGATAAATGACGCCGTCTTGCCGACGCCTGAAAATTTCCCCACCGGATAGTGGCCCTGTAGTAAATACGTAAATTGGACTTTTGGACACTTTTTTGCCATTTGTTATCTGCCAGAGTTGGCCATTTGGAAGAATTACTTCTCCATTAAAAATCTTGACTATGGAAGCTATGTCAAATGCGTGTGATGGGTCTTCGGCATCACGTCTTGCGCTGTATCCGACAAAAGGAAAATTAAAAGTTACACACTACGTCCAGGTTTTTGAATTACATGACAAGCTATAATTACGCACTTTGCAGCTAATTCGTCAATGTTAGTAGTAACTCCCCGTGCTGTCAAAATTTGAATGCATCCATTAAATAAAAACTTAATTACAGATCCATCCATCGAGTAATAGCGACAAGACTCGATCAGCGATCTTGCAGAACCCTGTCCGATATATGTTTGTTTCACAACTCGTAGCAACGGTGGTCCTGGAATATCTTCTACGGTGACTAACAGTCCTGACGGTAATGTAACCTTAAATGTGTGAGTCAGGGGCTGCACCATCGTTACGGCATCATCCCAGGGTGGTGCGAAAAATAGTCGTCGTTTATTCTGCACTTCTGCCTCATCCTCTGAATTCTCACTCGAAGGATACATCCAGTCTCCAACTTCCTCATCGGATATATGGGGGTGTGCTGAACTGTCCCCTTCTATCGTAGTTGGTGGTGGTGTATTTCCAATCCCAATGTCAGTTTCCCCTTGCATTACATCCTTTCTTGCTAGATCAGCCATTTCATCGCCAAGTGGAGAAACTGGTCTAGTTTCATCCAGTTCTTCCTCTCCAGGTTTAGCTTTAGACTGTATCTTTCGTTTACTTTTCTTTTCAGGCCTTTTATTTTTGCTGTCAATCGGCTGAATTGGTTCAGGGGACTTATCATGAAGCGGCTTTTTCGACTTTTTATCTTTCAAAGTCTTTTTGTTTTTCTTGCCATCTAAAAAATAATTCGATCTCAATATTTCTTCGTCGTTGTGCTGAGCACTGTGCATACTTATTTATGTACTCCATGATCGCTATACATTAACACATATTATACATGCAAGCTTTGGTATTATTATGTTTAGGTTTTTTATTCATACCTCCTGGATCTGGACTGGCGTCATTCAACCCTTTTGTACTTCGATGACTCCTGTCGCTTCTTTTGGAGGACGCACCATCACGGGAGTCGGCACTTCCATTCTGTTTTAAGGATAAAATATTCTCACCTGCCTCGTCTGTAGTTTTGTTTCCATTTTTGTCTGCAGAATAGGTTCCTCCTCCTGTAGCTGCGTCTTGAATTTTCTGTTCCACCTCCCTCCCAAACAAAACTTTTTCGTAGGAGAATAACACTTCATGGTGCATTTCCTTAATTGCAGCTTTCATATATGGAGCAGCTTCTTCTGCCCTTAGATCCTGAAACCCGAAGATGGTTCCATTGTTGAGAACCATATGAAAGTAGGGACACACCACATAATCCTCTGCTGACAAGTCAAAATCGTGCGGAATGTAATATGGGTAAAAGAATGTTTCATGTCCGTTCTTCGACACGCTCAATTGCATCATTCGAAATTCCGGTTCAATCGTGGAAATATCGTAGCGTACCACGGTGCCATCCATCGGGAAAATGTAAAATGTGTCATTTCCTACTACTGCAACACGCTTTCCCAAGTCATAGCAAGTGAAATTCAGGGCCGATCTGATAAGCGTCATTTCTGTGAACAATATTTCGTTAAAGAAAATTCTCGAACAGAATAATTCACCATTTTCGACCATATTCTTACCATCTGGCCTGTTGTCTTCTGGAAACGCAATGGCATTTGCTGCAGCTTGTAATGTAGCCATATGCACTTTCCCTCCATCAGTATAAGCTCTTTCCTCCCCACTTTCTCCTGGTAAGCTTGTAGCAGTATACTGAGTCGGTGGTAAAGCTTGTTTTTCTCCTGGACTAAGTTCAGATCTTCTCTTCTCCTGTGAAGTTTTTGTTACCCCACTCTCCATGCTTCCACGAGTATCATCACTGACTGCTTTATTTCCGTCGAATTTTATCCCTTTGTTGGCGTTCCCAACTGAGTTTGTGATCGCCTGTACTTGACGACGGATCTTTGCTGAATCCGCAACTGACATGCGACCTTCCTCTCCATCCACAACTTGTGAATCCCAGACTGTCTCTGGATCAGTCGTGGTTTGTTCACCAGCGAAATTCGATGCTATGTTATTTACGGGGACTTTACTAGCACGACTCTTTAGTACTGCCTGTTGCTTCTGTAAAGGAGTTTGATGCGCATTTTCCACCATGATTTGATATTTTATGCTGGGTACTAACAGCCATTGCTCCTACGTATAAAATCAGAAATTATGGACCTCCAGTCAATTAGATTGATATATTAATACATTCATATTAATCAACCTCGGGGATTATATTCAGCAGCGTGTTTATACTGCATGTTTCCCCCATTTCCAAACGTTTTGTGGAATCTAGCTGCTCTATCCATTTCAGGACATCTTGATCATTCATGGTATACTCTGTAAAGAATGATTTGGCTGTTAAAACTTGAGAATTGTGTCGCAGTGAAATTATAATTCGGCTACACAACCAAGAAAATGTTGAAGCCCTGGCAGAGTCTTTAAACGCAAGTAGAATTGTGTTTCCGCCGTCATCTCCGCAGGTGTAGGATTATTGAAGATGAAAAGTAGTGTATCATAAAAAGGACAATACATTCTCTGCATGCTGAGATAATCATGAGTTGCTTCGTTGAGCATCTGTATACGGACGACATTCATTTGGTCATATTTGTTGCATTTCATTTGTTGGTCAGGCACTTTCAGATACGTTTATGAATAGTTACGCTTACCTGTACAGTTTGGATGGGAACCAATTCCTCGACATAGTTCCAATTTTTTAAGTCTCCAATTAGTACACCATCCCCTCCACCGATGTCCATTCCTCGTGAGAGTAAATATTTTTCTACCCACTTGGATATATCCAGCGCTCCGGATTCACTAATCGCCAATAATGCTGGACATTCAAGTAACGCTTGGATGACTGAAGTGTCCTTGATATCGTCAAACCATTCCTCTTCGCAAGCTATAAACCTTTTCTTTTCTACACCAGCATTCATAGAGCTGAAACCAGATTTTCTTGGAGTAGATGGTGCAGGATCTTCAACAACATTGCTTTTCCTAGAAGCCGTGACTGGCTCGCCAGCAGTCTGATCAACAGTTGTAACTTTATCCCTTTCAGAGTTTCGTTTAGGAGGTAGAGAAATTTCTTCGATTGTTGTTGTAGGCACTTCTTCCTCCTCCTCTTCTTCCCCAATACCCGCTTCAGTTGATTGCCTAGTTGACGGCAATTCTCCGGTTTCATGTCCAAGTTGATCGTTGCGATTTACGTGTCCGTGTTTTTTATGATGCCCATTATGATGCTTTTTACCTTTTTTACGAGTTTCCAATACTTCCTTCTCCGCTTTGTCCGTCGTTTCCTGAATCGTTTGCGCAAATTCGGCAGCAGAATCTATCACATTTGTTGTCAATATTCGAGCGACCTTTGTGTTATCAACAATAGGAATCTTTGGATCCGATTTTCGGTGTTTAGACTAAAAACAGCATTTTCTTAACATGTAAATAAATGTGAAGCCATTGAAAACTATACATTTGTCAACTTTACCTTCTTCTTTTTAATTTTCTTTCCCCCTTTCATTACCGGAGTCGAATCTTGGTTATCTCCAAAAACAGATTGTGTCTCTTTAAGAAAGTTCTGCACGTCTTGTTTAGTCGGAAATTGTTCCTGTATTTGAACCTTATTACTAGGTTCTGGTTCGACCGGTGTGTGCCCAAAGGATGCTATAGTTAGCTCATGATTGGAAGTTGGAGAAATAACAAAATGAAGCCCTGTTTTGGCGCTCACTGCCAAATAATTATGATCTGTGTTGAGATATGTTCCGGGAAATTTGTTCGAAGAATCTGGTCGATTTTGGTAGTAAACTTCGTCCGTGAGGAGAATTTCACTTGGCTTGGAAATGTCAATAGAATTAGGTTTCTTTCTTTGAGCTTTCTTTTCTGCTGATTGTTTTTGCAAATGAACTTCAACTCCAGCGCTCATCAATAAGTGGAGAATGTAGAACATATCTGCAATTTGATAACATATTTTTCTATTTCTAATTGTTAACAATTGTACAACTATTTCCCTGCAAATCCTCTAATACCTTCGAATTTAATCATATCTGGAGGTAGAAAGTACATTAAATGATTCAAATTTCCTAATAACTTCATATACAAGCCACGATTAAATGGGGGCACATTCTGCCATAGAAAGCCTTGAACATTTCTCATGTCACCGCACAACTGACATGATGCAATCTTCGCTGCGAGAGCCTCTGAAAAAACGAATGAAAGGTTTCTTGTTCAATGTAATGTATTGCATGAAATCCCAGTCATGACCACAACATATTTTACCATTTAAATGACAGGTGCGAATACTGGCGAAATCCCCAGCTTTGATGTACAACGGAATCCTAAACAACTGTTGAACGGGTAACTGCTTCGGAGGCATAGGCATTTCTGGTTTCTTAGCGTCGCTATGATCTTTTGGAAGTGTTGGTTCCAGTTTTGTTTCCTCCTCCTGTTTCTTTGGATCAGGATCTGATTTTTTTTTCTTGACGTCTGTGTCTGTAGCTTTTATTCCCCAATTGGTACTTCCAAAACTAGACTTGCCCGTGACTAGACCCGCAGTTATGTCTTCTTCATAGCAAGGTTGGGGAGTATACAGACCAATCTCTCGGTCTATCGTATACGAGATCTAATATGTATCAGACAGAGTTCCAATTTGAAACTGCATTAGTTTATCCAATAAACTCAGTAATTATAATTATTGGCAGGATATTGCAATAACTTGTTGGACAAGTGCTTCAAGGATAATTGGAACAGAAATACATTCCGCAGGGATTTTCCCAACTATTTGTTCGTAAATATCACGTGGAAGGGCAGGTTCCAAAGGTTGTAACTTAAGTTCAAATAAAAATATTTAAGTATTATAGTATAGCTGTTTATGTAATCTAACCTTCGGTCTATTCTGTTTACGAATGTACTTGAGTCACATCAGCAGCAGTACTAAATTCATGGTACCATTCATTCAAAACGAGCATCTCGTACACTCTTTTGGCTACTTCATCAAACACTTTAGAAACATAACTTGTTAAACCTTCGTTGGTGTCTATCTGCAGTTGGAAATAAGTAATTTATGAATTACGAACCCTGGGGAAAATTTATTACTTGTTCATAGCAAACCCATTGGTATATTCACGCGTCAATCTCGCTACATTTGAGCAATACATACCCGATTGGCGTCGGGTAGACAGAAATTCATGAGAGCAATATCGTGAAAGGGAGAGTCTGGTGGAGCAGAATTGTATATTTCCGAGAGCACAGCCCAAAACTGGGTTACCTTCGTGTTTCTTTTAAAATTATTTCAATGCATATAAGTTTAGATCATGTGGAAGCTAGATTAAAAATTATTTTTGTAATCCCTCACTGCTCTTCAGGATCATGTATGAATCGTTCCATTGCTTTGATATATTGTGGAAGGATGTTCCGAGGACGGAATGTTCCGGGAATGCTGTCCTCCACGTCCATTATGCTAAAGTTATACCTGGACATATTTTCATCCGTCATTAGCAATATGCCATCCACAATAACTCCAATTTTTCGCAATTCCTCAATAAGTCTAGGATTGTAAAATCCTTGGAGAAGAATGTAACATCTTGGACCTTTTGTAGGCGAGTCATCTATGTATGATTCGATTTTCGAAAAAATCAATAATTTTAGGGGTATAAACAAGTTAAAAATGATGAATTGGTGGTAGGTCATACCTATAACTTCAAATTCAGGCAACGGAACTTCGCCTCTTTTCCGCATTCTAGTTTTGATGCCAATATTAGCTCTACTGTGATCTTGATCATCATGATGACCTGTGGTATGTTGAGGAAGTGTAGCGACAAGGCTATTAGACCGTTCCTTCTCTTCTTTATTTGCTTTCCCTTTCTTTGGCTGATGAGTCGTTGTGTTTCCAATTTCTGTTGGCGGGGGCGGAGGTGGTGGCTCTTTATAATTGGCTGGATCTCCATCGACAGCAGACGTTCCATCTTGCATCGGTAAAGTCAAGGTAGGGATATATCGGACGTAGTCTTTAGATCTCGCTCCAGCCAATTCCATTTCCTATTACGGGCATCAACGATTTAACGATTAAGATTATTAACGAGATTAAATAAAATGCCAAATTTTAACAGCTTCAGCGAACTTTAGATAATTGATCAGCATCTATTTCTGTTGCGACAGTTTCCTTAATACTCATCAAATTAAACTTTACTGCTTCTGCGAAGAGGTCTTGGCGCTCCATATACAAGTCATCCTGCGCTTGCCAATCTCTTTGATACGTGTTCACCATGAATCTCTTGACTCGCTGTAGATACGAGAATAATTAGAAAGATGAAAATTAAATTTAAAAAATGAACATCACACTTAAAACACGTTAAAGATTTAATCTTGAAGGTGTACTTCAGCTGTTTGGGCGCCAGATATACACGTGAACTTTTTCCTCACACCGCTTTCCACTGCTTTCAGCAAATACTCTCCATATTTACTCAACTGTGGGGAGTCTTCCATGATTATGACAATGCAGCAGCTGAAACCATCCTAGATTTGAAATGGTACTGAATTACTTTACTTACTTACTATGAGTAAATACTATCATTCACACAAGCATGTAAAATTCATAATGTTGCCGATAAGCACTCACAATCATCAATTTGTAGTTCCGCACAGCTTCGCTGATCCATTCTGGATCTGATGGTTTAAAAATAAACGTTGCTTCTTTTACCGATTCTTCCAGGGACTCCTTTCGACTTTTTTGACTGATTGAGTCCGCATCTCCACCACCTGTTGTTGGAACTGTTGATTCCGGTTGTTGTTCTGACGGAACTGAGTTTTTGACTGGTTTGCCTTTTTTTGCCAAAGCGTCGCCCTTACTGGTATTCCCTTTACTCAAATTGGCCTTGGGTTTCATCTTTTCACCTTTCTCTGCTTTCTCTCCCTTCTCCCCTTTATCTCCTTTCTCCCCTTTATCCTTCTTACCCATTTTAACATTCACAGGTATCTAATTGTTTGGTTCAACAGTGTTGAGTTTATTGTAACAGAATTCGATACAAGGTTGTATCAAAATATACTATTTAGGCAGGTCAGACTTGCACAATCAGATCCTGTAAATAATCCTATGTTGCCGTGAATCATGCATATGATAATATACAGGGATGTGATATAATCTTAGACCTTGTGATTCCAATAATTCAATTAACAAAATCTTGTTGTTAGGGTTGTCCAAAGTGCTTGCACAATATGTATTTCGGTTGTCTTTACGTAAAGACAGCCGGAACACATATTGTGCAAGCACTTTGGGGTTGTCTACTCTTCCAAGCCGTTTCCCAAACACTACCCATTTCACCTGCGACCTTCCCGGTTCAAATATTTCTGAGATTTCTGACGATATTTTATTTTTCATGTGTGTCTATGAAGTGAGCGTAAAGGGTATGATTCATACCCAGAGAAATAGGCCAACCCTCATACTTTTGCTGTTAGATTATCGTAGTAATTTATTATAACATAGCATTTTTTGCTAAACATCATTCTATTATTATTATCGTCATACTATTATATAAAATCTTGCTTTGATTTAAATATACAAGCAGCACAGCACCGTTACACCAATATGTGTGTGCAATTCTTTATTGGAAGCATTATAAACTATTGCGTTTTATTCATGGCCATAGGATTGAGCTCCGCCTTTCCGTCCATGTGTTGATTCTTATGCACAACTTGAATGTCATACCTTTCTAAAAACTCTTTGAACCCAGGTTGTTGCCCTTGTAAAGGATTCCTGCATGCTCCAGCAAAGACAATTAAATCGGATTTCATATCAACAACCTGAAAGTAGAACGGGTGGTTCACCCGAAAGTCGATTAGTTCGAAAGGAGTGCCGTCTGGAGCAGTGGAAGATGAAGTTTGGGGCATATTCGCAGCATTTTGAAAACGTTCTGCAGTAAGAAAAAAGGAGAAATAATTATATTTGCTATTCGGAGTCAGACGCTCAATTCATTTCAGTTCAAATTTAATTTTTGTACTCGGTAGTTTAATCGATCCAAGCTCGTTAACATCGATTACGACCTTTTGCAGAGTTTGTGTTAGGTTTAATTCCTTCGGTGAAATGTTAACCAAGTCAGAGAAATCTGTTTTTCCAGGTTGAAAAATTGCTTCGATGCCCATCTACATGACGAAGTTACAGTTTTCCGCAGGTGCATAGACAATGCAAAACAGTAAATTATGTAGAATGTGACATGACTAGACCATAATATTTGTTCGTGTATATGCACATAAAATATGTACAATGATAACATTACCTCTTTCATAGGGCTTTCAAAGTCTATTGTACAATCAATCCGGAAACGTGGGAGAATTACTTTAAATCCTGTCTGACTTGACAACTTTCTTCTGAATTTGTACATTTCTTCAAAGTAATGAGCAGGAGAAAGAGAATCTAAACTTGTCTCAATCACTGCTAGCCCACTTTTTTGATTTGGAAGAAATATGACGAAACCCAGTCGATCTCCCTGTATCGAAATAACCACTCCCGAAAAACTGATAGCAAACGGTTTGTAACGATTTTAAATACAGCAATTTTACCAGGTATGGAAGCACCAGCGCCTTACAGTTTAACTTATTGATAGGAGAGTACAACAAGTTTCTTAAAACCCCAGACGTCATCATTGGGGCACAAACAGATTCCTTGTCGTTCAGGAAAAACTGGTCATCTTTCGTTAAAGCTGGGTTAAAAGGATGAACCCAGTTTCCCTTAAAATACATTGGATTTACAAGAATTAGTTTGTTTTCTGTCGTTCGTTTTGTGAGAATATCTCCGAGTTGATTGTTCCCAATGTTATGTGACCATCGATTGATTAAATTGCTCGTGGTTTCCCATGTATTGTTCGAAAAGTCAATTTCCTCCATGGTGGCTGGTGGGTTTATAGCTTTTAAACAGTTTAAAAAGGCTACTCTGGGCTTATGGTGGACATCTATATAAAATTTGTAGCCGTGTTTGAACAGAAAAGAATCTGGTCCCCCCTAATCAAAGAGTTTCGTACATTTCAAAGTATTAAAAACAGAAAAGAATACTCAGACTAAATTAGATCCTTTATAACCTTAATGCATGATGTTAAAGCTGATATCCCAATAAGAATATCCGAATCTTCATCCGAATCTCCTTGAGCACATTCACGGGGAAATAAAGCCCGAACTAGTTCCTCGTGGCATAATCCGGTGCATCCCAGTTTTAACAATGACGCAGATACGCAAAATCCGAATGGTGAGTAGACAATGTTTGTAGGATGCTTTTCTCTTAGCGGCTAAATAATCATATGGATTACTGAAGAGTAACGGAAAGGTTTATCGGAATGAAACCCTCTATGAAATAACAGCAGCGTACCAAATAAAGGTCATTTGCAAATGTTCGAACGTGATTCACCACTGTCTGAATTTCAACATCAGGGTCGGTTTCAAGTGAGTGATCCGAATTACTCGAATCTTCTTCCGCTGTTGAACGCCTATTGATACCAGTTATCCTGTCCTGACAGCGTCTCAAAATCTTGTAGCGATTGAACTGTTCGCTACCACCTGGAACGAGACCTCTTCTAGCCGTACTGGCTGAGGTCACTGCTGGTCGAGATCTAGGCATTTAACCTTTAAATATTTCAACAAACAAACTCTTGCAGATTTTTAAATTGATTTGATTTACTACGATTGCCTAATAGTGTCCACAAGTTCAAACAAAGCTACGATATTGGAAAACAGGGGCAAGTTTTGTGAAACACCATTGCGAACAAATTTGAGCGATTCATTTGTGTCAAAATGTTGTCATCCTAACCGGATTTCTTTATCTAAGTTCATCAAAATTATAGACATGGGCTTCGGATTAGTTGGGCAAAGCAGTTGCTGAATAAACGGTGAAGATAAAAAAATTTATGATGTTGTTACAAATTTACCTCATCTCTCAAAGATTCCGCTATGAAGCTTGATCAATAAAGTTGCCAAGTGGCAGTCACACTCAGATACCCAGCCCTGCATCAGGGGTAATTGTGTAGATGGCAAACCTCAAATTTTACTCGCAAATAGTCAGATAAATCGAGGAAAGAATATTAAAACATTGTCAGCTTTTAGTACAGATATATTTATAATTCATTTGTGTCAAAATGTTGTCATCCTAACCGGATTTCTTTATCTAAGTTCATCAAAATTATAGACATGGGCAAAGCAGTTGCTGAATAAACGGTGAAGATAAAAAAAATTATGATGTTGTTTTTACCTCATCTCTCAAAGATTCCACTATGAAGCTTGATCAATAAAGTTGCCAAGTGGCAGTCACACTCAGATTAGCCCTGCATCAGGGGTAATTGTGTAGATGGCAAACCTCAAATTTTACTCGCAAATAGTCAGATAAATCGAGGAAAGAATATTAAAACATTGTCAGCTTTTAGTACAGATATATTTATTAAAGAAAGATTTTAATTGACAATTGCTGCCAATGGAAGCTGTTGCATACATTACAATACATCCTTTTTATATATATGGTTTTATTTCTTCGTGAAATTAGATACAGCATTTTTATTTTACGCGTATTTACTAACACGATTACGGTAACCCAAATTAATAATACTATGTAACACATATATATTCCAATTGAGTAAATGTATTTCATTTCATATCGCAGGCACCACTTCCTTATAACAAAAAATAAAACTTTAAAAAGGAATCTATATACTACCTAACACCTACGACGTGTGATCGATCAGTGACCATTAATCAGCTGCACTACATGGGGTCTTTAAAGAAATCAATCTAAATCCATGGAAGGCGGAAGCTACCGTATATTGTATATATAGTGAAAACTCCTCACAGTCCACTCATAATGAAAGGCTTGGATTAATTAAATCACTAAACAGTTAAATTATATCAAACAAATATTCAAAATATTAACAGTAACGGTAGAAGAAAATGTACCATAAAACAAAAACTATCGAGTGTTTTTAAACAACAGATACATATTTAAAATATTATATTACTCTATGAGCACTTGCATACTACACCGCCCACTCCATTAATTGGGGTTGACATCATTAAATTCTGGAGTACAGTAATCATAGATTGTCCAAAGATCATTTTTCGCCATTTAAAATGCAACACTACATTATTTTCAGTCACGGGATAGAGTAATTATTTAGAGATTAGGAAAATCATTAGGGAACATGTATTTGATTTTATAGCCGAACTGGTAAAGAATTATTCCAACTCTGATAGTTAAGAATTTAACTCGGTCCATTAATCATTTGCCTACGATAGTAACATTTGAAAGCCGCACCTCCACTTGAACTGAAAAACGATGCATGAGATACATCTAAAGCGCTGTTACAATAACATGATAAAATGTTTTATATCATAAGTAATCTAAGTCTAATGACGTTCCATCTTTCTTCTCAGGGTCCTTAAATTGTTTAAAGGTATCTCCATACAGGTATATGATTGTGACGATAGTTAATTAAACAGCGTCCTCATCCTCTTCTTTTTCGGTTGCTTTATTACCTGCCTCTGAATCCTCCTCCAATGTTGTCGCATCCACCATTTCTTTCTCTGCTTCATCATCATCTTCATCTGGCGGTGTGTCATGGTCATCCATGTCCATTTCATTTTCATTCCCGGAATCCTCCTCCTCTTTCGTTTGCGTTTCCTCGCCTTCTGAATGGTTTTCTTTCCCGGAGTTTGATGCCTCAATGCTATCATCCATTTCGCTACTGATTCCTTCCGTTTTAGATTCACTGGCTGCCTTGTCCTCGCTCTCAACCACACCGCCACCATTGCCCATTGATTCATTTTCCTTCAACATTTGAAGCCAATGCGTGGAATACATATGTCCCGACGTTTGACCAGCGTTTGCAAAAGATTTTACACATAGAGGGCATTTTAATCGGTTTAGTGCAGATCCATGACACTTTTTCAGGTGAAGAGCGTAATCAGTTTTACTGATGTAAGAGTTGAAACAAAGCGAACATCTAAATACTCCGTGAGCTCTTAAGCAATCAGCGATAGCTCCAAGCTTTTTCGCAGTCACTCCGCATACCCGGCAAGTCAACGCTGACCTGATAGCTTGAATTGAATTTAAGTCCTCTATTTCGATACTTTCAATAGGCGATCGCCCAACTCCTGGAGGAAGTGAATCCACATCAACCACTGCAGGTTTGGCAGGTTGTTTTATAGAGTTTGTTGAAGCTCTTCTTTGCGCAGGGGGTGGCTCAGAAACAGGCTCCTCCTTATCTGCTTCATTAGCCAGCAAACAGTCTTTGTGATCCAATAAATCGCATATGTTAAATGTGATAGTGCAGCCTTTACATCGGAGCAGCTCTGACGCTATGCGGGTCACATCAACATTCAAATCTTTGTGTTTTGTTTGCAAATGTGCAGAAATGTTCGGCAAGTCGCTATCTCCGCAAACAGGACAGTCCACTGGTGGGAAATTTATGTCAGTGGCTTTATTTTTGGCATTTGCTTCTGCATTAGCAGAAGCTGCTTCAGCTTGAGCTCTACTCGCTAGCCGAGCACTTTTTGGTGGCGTATGGAATTGTACCTTATAAGATGCTTTGCTTTCGATTGGAGAATCTGCACGTCTAGATCTAGTCTTCTCTGTTGAGTTACGTGAACCGGGAGGTCGACCAGGACCAGGCTTCACATGTCCAACTGCATTTTCTGGTACAATCCCGCAGTAGAAACTACCATGTGCAGTATTTTCCAAATGATCATGGAAAGCCAACGGCTCTGCAAACTTAGACTTGCAGCCCACACATTTTAATGTGTCTTCCGTGGTTCCAGTATGAGAAAACAGTCGTCTGTACTGCTGATGTTGGTGACCGCAATGAATCATAAAGCCACTATTTTGAGGATACCGACGAGGGCACAGAGGGCATTTACTTTTTCCATAAAAACCTTGCCGGTATTTAGTTACTGTTTCCTCAAATCCCTTTTCCTGGTTAGGATAACAACGATTATAATGAATAGTAGCTTTAGAGGCGCTGTCTGAGCAATTCTCACATTTGTCGCAAACGTATAGCCAATGAAGTTGCTTGATTTTCTTAACATCTAACAACTCAGAACCTTCAGACTCTCCAATACCGATCTGAGGATGTCGATTAGGAAAATTAGTGCTATTAACCTTTTTCTTCTGAGCCTGAAGTTTCTTGTACTGTGCCATTTTTATCCGTTTGGTGATCTTCTGCGCTTCAGAAGCAGATGGAGCGATTCGCTGATTCATAACCAAAAACTTCCCAGGCTGATTGGTTCTAATCAAAACTCGCTTCTGATCAGCAGTGGTCGGCTTGGTTGGAGACGAGCTTTGTAAGCCACTATAGCCATGAACTTCCTTTTCATGAATGTAACACAGTTTTGGAGACCGTGACAAGTTATCACAGAACTGACATTTAAACATATTGATGCCAACATGACGGTCTTCGTGCCAGCGCCAAGCTGACTCAGTTTGGAATCCTGTGTTACACACAGTGCACACGTTCTTTATTGCTGCAGCAGCTCCGGAATTGGTAGCTACGGATTCGTTCAAGGATTCGTCCATACGCATTCTTTTTACTGACCCGCTCGCT
The DNA here is from genome assembly GCA_027743935.1 of Sinodicranocentrus sp. ZH6. Lineage (NCBI taxonomy): Eukaryota > Metazoa > Arthropoda > Collembola > Entomobryomorpha > Entomobryidae > Sinodicranocentrus > Sinodicranocentrus sp. ZH6. The sequence continues at coordinate 39,522 of JAHZNA010002389.1, forward strand.
GTCCCCGCATTTTGAGTCGTGTCCCGCTTACCCAATTTGGACATCCAATCTCTCATTATATTTTCAGGATCCTCTTCGGCGTCTTGCTCAATTATTTCATCAGCCATTTCTGTTCCAGCTCTCGGAGTTAATCTTGACTTACGAGAATGTCCAGATGTTCGTTGTCCCTGAAAATGTAAATTCTTGACATATACCCCAAATGATCTGTCGATTTTACATCTTCAAAGTGTTTTCGTATTTACCTGTGCTTGAGACTGGTCATTTCCGTACTGCATTTTGTAGTTATAGTCTTCATCTTCGGTACCATTGTTAGATAAGTTCTGCTGCATTGGAGTTCGAATATTGTTAGCAGGAATCTGACGCAACCCTGCTTGTGCTTGAGGAGAGATTGATTGGTAGATCATTTTTTGTGGTAGTTCCACTGGCTGTGCTGGGATTGGTGCCATCGGTAAAGCAGACATGGGCTCTTCCCCATTGTATTCTTCAAATCCAAAGTGGGCCCACGCCATTCCGAACATTGTTATAAACTCCCCGACGGTCTTTATTTGTCGCATTGTCAGAATTACCCGGTCTCGGTACGTCAATTGTAGTATTAAATTCATTATATCAACTTTCACATCTGGAATATTGACAACGGAGATTTCCCCACTCTGAAAGCAATATAAAAAACCCACATTCATAACATTGTATACCTAACAATAATCCATGCTAAATCCGAATAAATAGATGATGTTATTTACCTGATCCTCAAACAGCTTCGCGAAAAATTTACTTGAAGATGCCATTATTACTCGATGCGCACGTATTTGATGTCCATCTCCACATATAAATATTACATCCGTGTCATCTTCTATAATTTCTCCATTTTTTATGTAAGCATCATGCAGCGGTCGGAACCGGCAGCGTAATCGCATTACTGTAGACAACAGAGAGAGTCATTATTATTATAATTTCTAACGCTCATAAATGATAACAAGAATATAATTTACTTACATTTTCCTCCTCCTGTTGATCCTGGTCTTCGAACAGCAGGATTACCACCAGGATTACTACCACCAGCTAAACTAACACGCCCGACCCCTGCAGGTGCCATCTTTTGAGGCTGTCCACGCACGACAAGCCCAGGTCCCAACCCAGGCACTCCTGCTGGATTCATAATTTCTTCTGATCACTCTATGTATACGTAGAATACTTGTAACAATATTCACTCTGCAACAAAGACAAAATAAACATTTAATATAATTAATCACCCAAACCATCGTGTTAAACATTTAAAATAACTAACTAAGAACAGACTATTTTATGTGTAATCTTCAATGAGTACAGACTAGTTATGTCAGAGTAAATTAATTATAAATTTTGACATTATGATCACGATCAGCTTTAAACGCAAATTTGCAGCAATTGCGTCGAATGCTCAAGAAATCCTTTGATTTT